>JAODAL010044162.1:0-33143 GCA_025379985.1 Phyllomedusa bahiana
AACTTTACAGGTCAATAAAAATTTCACTTTAGAACTGGTTGGGTCCCTAAAAATTTTTATTTTGGGAAATATTCTTAAAAATTTTTGAAAATTACTACAAAATTTTTATAAGCCCCCAAAGTCGAAAAAAAAAAAAAAGACTTTTAAAAAAAATTAAACCAAATTTACAGCAGACATATGGTAAAAATGTATTTTATAAACTATTTTGAGTGGAATATCTATTGTTTTACTTGCAAAAATTTTTTAAAGTTTAAAAATTTGGAAAAATTTTTCACATTTTTCACCAAAATTTTTAAATTTTTTTTTCACAAATAAAAAATTTCTTTTTTTGGACCAAAATTTCTTACTATCTTATAGCACAATGTGCCCACGAGAAAACAATCTCGAATCAAAAGGGTTAGGTTAAAGTGTAAAAAAAGGTTATTTCCATAAAGTGAAAACATACAGATTTAAAAAAATGGGGCCCTCTGTCAGAGGGGCCCAAAACGGCCCCCGGCAAGAAAGGGTTAAGCTTTGTAAACCCATACTTTAAACGCTGCAAGTTCAAGCAGTATAAACTTTTTTTAACATTCTTCCCTACCCAATTGTTTTTACCTTTTAGGGTTTGTTAAAAGGGGTTTTTGGGCCCCATATGAACATACATTTTGTGATGCGTGTTTGTGTGACACATATTAAAAATTTAAAGCGGGTGTTTTTTAACCTGCCGGCAAGGGAGAAAAACGCATCGGAGTTCAATGAGTGATTCCCCGATCCCTATTTGCTTTGTATCGGGGGGGGCCACCCTTTCGGACCAAAAATTTGACATGCCCACTTCTTGGAATGAACCCCAAAAAGATGGACCCAGACACGCATCAAAAAAGGGCGTATGTTCAAATGGCCCCAAGACACCTTTAAAAAATCCCCCTTAGCATTTAAACCCCTTTTTAACAACCGCCCCCGGGATTTTTGCCCTTGGGGCAATGCAGGTCGCTCGTCTGCAGCATCATCTTTTGACGGTGCTGCAGACATCGAGGTTTGCGGCGGAAACTTCCGCCTCCCGGGTTGCAAACCCCTTTTGGATTTTCTGCCCGTTCGTGACACCAGCATAAAACAAAGGCTTTCCCCTTCTCTTTGGGTGATTGGGACTCCAATGACCCTGTCAGAGGGTTGGGGAATGGGTGCACAGTCAGCCCCCGGGGGCCTAGAGTAGCCCAGGGGGGTGTCTGTGTAAGAAGCCCCGGGAAACAAGGGGGGCACCGTGTGGGTTCCCTGAAATGGGTGCCTGTTCACACTGACACAGATTATTGTTAGCATATATGAATTTTTCTTGTTTCATTACTAAGTGTAAAAAAAAAACAAAACAAAAGGGGACCCCCTTCATGGGATTTTAAAAAAAGTTAAAAGTGTAAAAAAAAAAAAATAATTTAATAGAAAATAATTGTGCATGCATTACACATACAAAAAAACCCCCCTATACATTACGTATGTTACATGACCTGATAACCTTTAAAATTAATCTAACAAGTTATTAAAGGGACTTTCTCACTACAAAGATTAGATTTCAACATGTAGGGAACACTAAATGAAGACGTTTTCCAAATATATTGCGTTGTTCATTTTTTTTTGTTGAGGAACTATAAGTGATTTTATCACCTTCTGAGGGCTTTCTAGTTTCCCAAGTGACCGACCTGTGTACTTCTTCTCCCCTGCTGTTTGTTTTATCTTATAGTAGGGAGTGATGTCAACACACAGGTCCCAGCAGCACAGAACTCCAGACAGTGAGAGCTTGTTTGTTATCTGATCTTTCAGACAAAAGACAGTAATTACCATAATTCGCAAATACATTCTTTCCAAATCAGACAATGTGATTTTCTGGATTGTTTTCTCATTTTGTCTCTCACAGTTGAGGTCTACCTATGACGTCAATTACAGGTCTCTATCATCTTTTTAAGTGGGAGAACTTGCACAATTGGTGGCTGACTAAATACTTTTTCTCCCCAAAGTAAGATGTTGGCACAGATTACAGGAGGAGGAGGGGAGGAGATGAAGGAAGAGGAGAAAGATCCCGCTAGTGTCCCTCGACTGCGAGTCTTGGGAGATCCCGGCAGCATCTCACACATGAGTGCTTGGATGCTACATTACCTGAACATGATCCACGCATCAAGGCAATAAAAACGGCCACCCTCCTTGATCCACGTTACAAGACAAAAGTGAGCATTTTCCTTCCATCCACAGAAGTTGACAGTAGAATGCAGGATTTTGAGATAGTGCTCATTGACCAACTTGAGACGTCTTTTGTATCTTCTTCACATTCTAATGTCACAGTGGAACGTCAGCAACGTGCCAGCAGTAGAATGGCAAGTAGCCGCAATCCATGCAATCCACCTCACCAACGCCTGCAAGGCAGGGCAGCATTCAGACACACAAAACCATGGTCCATGACTACCTGTGGTTCAACACCGATGTTTTTGGACTTAATCTGGACCCATTCAACTTCTGTGTGTCCAAACTGGATGAATAGCCTGAACTTGCTATACACGCCATAGACAGTGCCGTCTCTTCCATTGGGCAAGGTAGGCCATTCCCCGGGGGCCCCACGGCTCAGGGGACCCTCCCGGGCACCGCCTCCCCTGCCCGGTTTGAGCGCAGAGAGGCTTGCCCGGGGGACCGTGTTTTCGGGCTGCACCCCCCGGGCTTGAGCGTCGCCGGGGGGGGCTGAGGTTTCCCCCGGCGGGGCTGAGTCCCCGGCGCCGGTTGTGGCGCTTGCCCCCCCCCCCCCTCGCCACACGGCTGCATAGCCGGTCACAGACCCCCCCATGCAGACACGGCTGCCCCTACACCGCGCTGCACGGGCACGCGGGAGGCAGAAAAACGGGATGTTTGGGTCCCGGCCGTTCACTAAAGGAGGCCGCGGGGCAAACGCGCAATGTAATGACATCACGCGCGCCCGCTCCTGGGCCCCCCACTCTGCTGTGAGCGGCCACCGGGTCTGGAGTGGGGGAAAGAGGAGGGAAATCATAAAATTTTTATTTTTTTTTTTTAAGCTACTAGCCTGCCTCCCTTTATACTCCTTTTCCTGCCTACTTACTGCCCCCGCCTACCCATATACTGCCCTTCCTACCTATATAACCCTGCCTACCTATAACCCCCTCCTGCCTATATAACTGCCCGCCTACCCATATACTGCCCGCCTGCCTATATACTGCCCCTGCCTACCCAATCTGCCCCTGCCTGCCTATATACTGCCCCCCTCCTATAAAATGCCCCCGCCTACCCAATACTGCCCCCCGCCTACTTTAAACTCCCTGCAACCTATATATGCCCCTGCCTGCAATATACTGCCCCTACCCCCTATAACTGCCCCTGCCTGCCTATTACTGCCCCGCCCGCCTATAACTGCCCCTGCCTGCCTTTAATATGCCCATGTCTACCCATATACTCCCCTGCCTGCCTATATACGTCCTTTCCTGCCCATATACTGCCCCCTTCCCATATACTGCCCCTGCCTCCTATATACTGCCCCTGTGCCTAATACTGCCCCTGCCTATATACTGTCCTGCCGCCTATATACGCCCCGCCTGCCTATTTAGAAATCTCGTCTTCTGCCTATTTTTTATTACTGCCTGCCCTGCCCTCGCATATATACTGCTTCTGCCTACCTCCCCCCCCCCCCCCCACTCCTACCCGTCCGGCCCTCCCCCTGCCTGGCCTATTATTACTGGGCTGCTGCCTATATACTGGTCAATGCCTGTTAATATACCGGCATGCCTGACTCTAAGATTACTGGCCCTTCCTGGGCTATAGTACTGGCCCTGCTGCCCTAATTACTGGCCATGCCTGGATATAATACATGGCCTCTACCTAGACATAATACTGTCCGCATAGCTATAGCGCTATGTATACAGGAGGGCACCCTACAATCTATAGGTGGAAGATATTTACAGGGGGCCTCCTAACGAATCTACGGGGCTATAAACCTACCTAAAGGGGTAGATATCTACTACGGGGCATGATATACCGAAGCCTCACTTAAGTGGATGGCATAGGGCTGAGCGATGGTGCTATTGAGACATCGGAGTCGATAGTCGATAGTCGGAGCTATCGATAAGGTTTCGATAGGTGCTTTCGATTATGCGCTGAGGCCATTAAAGGTACTGGGAGAGGCAACATCTGACCTTCATTTTATACACACAAACAAGGCTGGAGGAAGCTGTATTTAACATCCACAACGCACGTCAAATGGATAGTGCTAATCTTAGGCAACACACTGGATAGTGAGTTATAAAAGTAGCAGATACAAAAAAAGTCACAGACTGTTTACTCATCCCTGTTTTGTACCACAGCCTGACACTTAAACCTGCATCAACCCACAAATTAAAAGTGCCAGAGCCAGTGTGATTTGGAAACCATCTTGTTACTGCAACTGGACTGAATTGTATATCCTGTCCGAAAGACCCCACCCAACGCTACCCTACCTCCCTCCCCCCCACACCCACACCCACCCCCCCGCTCCCCCCCCCCCCACAGCACTGAGTCCCAAACGCATGACCTGTACAACCATTTAAAAAGTGCCGCATATAAGGAGACTTCAACCACCATTTTAGTTGAACTGGACATTGGACATACCTGTCCTGCCGGCACAGATGAGCCCCAAACATGCGAGGACACACATATTATAAAGTGCACGAAAAAGGAGTGCTTTCAACCACCATTGTTTAGTTTCACTGGATTTTTGAATTGTGTGTGTCATGGGCCACAAGCTGAGCCCCCAACCTGCTTTGACCGCCACACTGTTAAAAAGTGCCGGAAAAAGGAGTTCTTTCATGCTCCACCATTTTAGTTTTCTCACTGGAAAATTGACTATACCTCGTCACTGGGCCAAAGCTTGAAGCACCCAAACCTGTAATGGACACCCATGATTTAAAAAGTGTCGCGAAAAAGGAGGTCTTTCAACCACCATTTTATGTTGAAGCTGGACATTGACTATACTGTCCTGGGCCACAGAATGACCCGAGGCCGGGAGTTTGAGTGTAGTGGGTGCAGGTGAAAGCCAGGGTGGCGTCCGTTCATCTATTAAATCGCAGGTTAAAATGCCATGAATGACGCAGCTATATTCTACAGCAACTGAAAAAACGGTAGTGATGAAGCAGCGTGCGGAAGCGGATAGTGTGAGAACTCAGCATTTTGTACACAGTCAATCACCTGGGTAGTGCGCTTTGCCATAGTTTGAGTGTGGACTCAATTGTGCTTCACTTGGAAATCTGGTGGTTAAGCTATGCTTGTCATCCCAGGTGCCCTTTATATTTGCAGTTCTTTTTCTCATTTTAATCAAACGTGATGGAGGAAAATGGTCTCTGTGTACTTTGTTCGCTGTCCTGTGCTCCATACGTCCATGATCTCCTCTGAAATAACCTTACGTAGGGGTAAGTCAGTTTTCCTGTTACCTCCCTTGTAACAACTCGGAGAGATGAGTTAAAGGAAGTGTTGGACTTTTTACCAGCTATTTTGGATGTGTGTGTGCAAGTGTATTTAGTACTGTTAAATTCTAGTAACCACATTTTTAAATCTGATGGGAATCCCACCATGTTCCTTTGTGTTCTCTTTTTTTATTGTATTAAATGGTGTTGTTCAATAAAGGATTGAGTAGAGCTAATGTTAAAATCTTGCAAACCAACAAGTAGATTCTTTGCAATATGTGTCACATTAACAGTGTGCCTACCTATTCTGTTTCTGACAGCACCATCACCCTTGACCTCTCTATTTGACAATTGTAAAGAACTCAAATGGTGCTCCCCCCCCCCCGAACTGCCCCCCATTCCTTTTAGAATAGGACCTGTAGTAATATGCTGCGTGATGTCACAGAAAATGCCTCCCAAAAATTCAAGCTTGACCCTTGAGACACTTTGGTCAAATGTGAAGATCCAAATGTCTGTTAGAAACAACAGTTTTTTTATTTTAATAGGACTGTAGTATTGCTTGCAATTTAAAGTGTGAAAGCATGAATCAATAGAAATTTAGATAATGATGCAATTGTAATGCACACTGTAGTTAAAAGATTGTGTGAGGGAGTAAATAGCACCCTCCACCTATGCACACATTTCTGTTACAAAGGACCTGTGATTATTGCTGTATCTCTCAGACTACATGACCCCAAAAAATTGATAATGTGAGCCAGGCGCATGCAGCTATATATTTAATAATTTTGGCGCATGTGGCGGTCGTGAGGGAGTAAAGAAATGACGATCTTTGAAGCCAAATTTTTGCCCCTTGTCTTCCAAAAGGGGACGAATAGTTTTAGCTGTATCTTTCACACAGCAATGAACACCCAAAAAGTATTTATAAATATCGACTTCTCAGACACTATTTTTAAGTAATTGGATGAGGGAGAAATTACAATCTTAGAAGTCACCAATTTTTGTTCCTAAGGACCATGATTATTGCTGTATCTCACAGCCCAACATGTACCTCAAAAACCATTGACAAGGGCGACCAAAAACTTTCTTAAGAAGAAGTGAGTAAAGGGATATTCGGTGTTGTCAGTGAAACATTGCTGTCCTTGTTTAATGTCTCCTCACAGCAAACCAGCAAAAATGAAGTGTGGGAAAATGTGTGTGTAAAAATTCAGTATGAAGATGATCATTTTTAAAAATGAAGTTTTCGATCGAGGGTCCACTTTCTGTTTGAAAAGGAATGTGAGTATAGATGGCAACATAATCGGTGACCTCGGCAATTGGGGCCACAACATCGCAGAGATCCTTGTATCTGATTCACTTCTTGTTTGAAAGTCAAATCGATCCACATTATATGTGGAAAGCGGACTGCGTTTGTCGTAATGACTACTACAGCTTATGGTGCTGGAGGTGTTCACAGTCCCCAGCCTATGACGTGGCTGCTGGGCAGGGACAACCAAATCTATGGCGTGGACGGCCAGATGGGGCATTCCGTACCATTTTGGATACCTGAAGTTCTTTAGGGTCCGGAAACAAATGCATAAAACTATCGGGTTGAGACCGCTAGTTAGTCATGCGACGCATGATATTAGCTGATCTAGTGTGTTGGATGTGTTGCCTGCATTGCAGTGGTTGGTGACTGAGTGGTAAACAAAGATTGACCAGAGGTCCTCACACCATTAGGCTTCTGCACCTTGCCTGCTGCCTGCGCTACGACCTACTTGGCCTATATGCTGTCCGTCGCTGTTGAGGTTTTGTTCACAACGGGAATTTTGGGTGGAACGTGAAGCAGAACAGCACAGATGTCTCCAGTTGATCAATCAGCAAGGAATCTCCATTTTCCTGCATGTATCTACTTTTTGGCGTGGGTGGAAGGTAAAGTGCTGAGTTTTTGTTTTGGTTACCGGGGATCAGGAGGGGTGGACACCACAGTAACTGTTGTTCATGATTGATGGCCTTAATGCGAGTAGATTACTTGTTGGAGGATAATGGTAGCATTCAAAGCACTCATTGGTGAGAGTGTGAGTCTATTCGGAGGCCTTGATTTCTAACAAGCACTCTGGTCGATGGTACTGGAATCTAGCAAACTGATTCTTCCTCATCTTCCCTCCTCCGCTCTTCTAATTTGCTGCTAACCACTCTTCACATGGCCTGGGACGTCGCGGTAACATCTGGTGGTCTAGGTGATAACCCTCACCTCCTCTCTACTGCGGCTCGGCTCAGCTTCAACACAGCCCTGCTTGACTGAGATGAGCACCTGAGTGTGATGCGCCACCAGGACTAGCTTGAGACTCCGTAACCGACTGCCTAATGAAGAGTCCGATAAATTGATTGAAAGTTGATTGATGAAACTGTCGCACGCTACTGTGCTGGATTCTGACGGCACGAGTGAAAGGACTCCGTCGTACGAATCTGTCGTCCGTATCCTCCTCCGTTCGCTGGCAGGGACTCTTTTGTTTCAGAGTGTCCAACGATCGGTCCAGAACTAAGATCCCAAACAATGCTGCATTGCTGACTAGGGGCTAAGTCGGCGGTCCGCCCATGACCATTTTGGTGGCCTTCCTTCAAAAACTGCGCAAGACTGGTGTCATGAGCTACTTTAACCTGCCTCACTCTCGGTTGTGTTCAAAACTCTACCGAGGTCCGTACAGCTGATTGTCAGGACATGTGTCTCTCGTACTGCGTATAGCATTGCCTTAGCCCCCCCCCCCCCCCGCCCCCACCGCCCACCACCCCCTAGCCCCCCCTGGCATGTGGCGGGGTGGAATTCTGAGTGTTGCCTACGTCAACAATGAGCACGGTTGACGGGCCGAGGGTCGAGACTGACGCGTCTGCTAACGCAGCCATTAGAGGGCGGGACACGATAGCAGGGGGCGACGCGGAAGTGCGTAACTCAGGACCTCGAGCCGTTCTTCAAGGCAGGCAGTTCTCAGACCCGGGTGCTCACTTTAGAATTTCTGGACGACATGGTAATGACATGTGCCAGTAAGCAAGGGATGTGCTCCAGCCTACCGATGTTAAGGTTGCGGACCAGCAGTTTTCGCCCGTTATCGCTGTCACAACCTTGCCGTGGCCACAAGGTTCTGGTCACCGCCAGCGATCTGGTCTCGTTGCTTGTAGAGCCGCGGTCCACAGCTCCTGGACCTGTGTGTGGACGGTCTCCAAGGCAGTCCCCCCCCCCCCCCCCCCCCCCCCCCCCACCCTCCCCACATTTCAAACACGGCCTGGTGTTCTCTGGGCACGTGATGCCAAAGAGGAACTTGGGGGATGGAAAGTAGACTGCACCATCCTGCGGTTTTGATACGACGCCGGTCTGTGAGCCGGGAGGCCTGAGAGCCACCGGCACCCCAGAGAATTCCACCTCAGCTCACCCAGTGATGACGTGTAACAGAGATTATTGCGCAGCCGTGCGCCGTGCTTATAGTAACTGTGTCGGTGGTGTGATGTGACTTTGCCGGACAAGATTCATGAAAACGCTGCTTGATATTTTAGATGAACACCGTGGCTGGCAAGGGCTAGGGAGGCTTTTATGGCATGAAAGATGAATCGCTCGGTCTTGTATTTGGGGGGCATGAGAAGGGTCCATGACGTGGCTGAAGCAATCTGTGTCACACCACGAGTGGTGTAAGTAGGCAACTTTCCATTGGCCAAAAGCCTGGTAATATCCGACATTCAGGGGCCTTTTGGCTGTGGGATGGTTGGGGTTAGTGTTTATTTTCTATTGCTCACCCAATAACATGAGAAAGACAGAAAGGCTTGGCTACTAGTACTGTGCTGCTGTACTGGTGTATGTGTGTCGTCACAAACTGGCGAAGGAGAAGTGGTAGGATGGGTCTACTGGCTGGTGTAGGGTGGTACTCGGTGGACGTGGAGGCTGTACAGCGGAGGCTTGATCTGATCACTGTCTCTGAGAGACGATGGGTAATGCTGAGGAGAATACGCTTGTGTGGGGTGAGAGGAGGAGGAGGCGCGGAGAGTGACAGATGGTGTGACAGTGGTTGGTAGGCCACGGCGTCGCGCGTAACTGGCCGTTGTTTTTTTGCCAAGTGTTCCCTGCCATTTTCAACTCATGGCATTCGTGTATGTGATAGGGAACATGTGGTGGTGGTTAAATCCACTTTATGCGTTTCTTCGCCTCTAATGATGCGTTTTACGGCAAAGGCGGAATATGACATCGGCTGCAGGATCCGTTGTGCGTGAATAGGTAAAGGCGCGTAGATGCTACAAGAAGGCCCAGGCTTGAGAGGGTCCTGGACTTTTTGACGGCGATAAGCGAGGAGAGGGGTTTGCGCTGACCGTGCTGGCAGGAATCATATCAGCGGACCTTCTGCGACCGCCTCTCCCTTGTGTGTGTGTGGCCTTTCCCCCTATATTGGACACTACCCCCATCGTATTCCTCCTCGTCCAATGATGAAGCGCTCGCAAGCTAATTACTGATTACGGAAAGAAGAACCAGGAGGCGATGGAGCAATGTCGTCATACATCACTCATCATCGCAACACAGGTGACGTCGTTCTGATTTCTGCATCCAAAGCTTCGGTAGCTACAAGCAAGGGGCAATGCAAATGTGTTCGCCAATATCCGCCCGGGATTTTTGCCGAATTGACAGGCTTCCTTCACCTCCTCTGATGGCATCTCGTGTAACTGGGGCTGTCAGAGAATGATGAAAATAATCCTTTTGTAAGCGCTCTCTGATCTTTTAATCATGCTAGGAGTTGACCATCAGTACTCCATTTTGTCATCAAAGAAGGTCTTTCAGAAAATTGCGATTATCCACAGTGGTGGGTACACGAGCGTTTGACATTTGGGCTGCTTCTTGTTGGACGGATGCTGTGATGTTGTGATGACGACATTTGTTACGGCCGTGACAGCGAGGGCGAAGGCGGTAAGACTGCTAGATGCTAGTTGCGCATATTAAACAATGTAAGGACAGATTGGTGCGATGTTCGTATACTTACATTCACAGGGGCCCTGGATCCCAAGCGACTACAGGTCCTGACGGTCCTTGCAACAATGACGATCCAGCTGGCGAATGCGTGTTGTCGCCAGATGGAAGGTAGACCTTCTCTATACCTCTACTCCTTGTGTGTGTACCCCCTCTTTGCTCGCTTACCACCACTGCATTTCGGCTCACATGTTCAGAAATATAAAAATTGCGAGAAATGTTGGACAAGTTTTGGAAAGTCTCTCTTATTAAAACGACGGCAAATACTCAGCTTTTCTCATAATCCATCTAATCAAAACAAAACTGCGGTTTCTTCAAATTTAACTGCAAGGTGTATATCATACATAATCTCGACTGGGCAAAAGTCCCAGAAAACATCGTTATCTGTTTGTTTGGTATAATAAAGTATTTTTGCACCTTTCAATGTCACCTGTGGTGATATTATAGAATTGCTGTTTTAATGATTTACGGTTTTAGGGGGATGCTGCGTAAAATGAACAAGAGCTGGGTGCTGCAGAAAGTCAAAAAAAAACGTAATTCTGTTGTATGTTTTGTATGAATATACGGTAATTTTGCTACACTTTCAATTCTCACCTGTGGTGAATATAGAATTGCTGTTTTTAAGACTTTACGTAGATGCTGCGTCAATGAACAGTGCTGGGTCAGCAAAAGTCATATAAAACCACTCACAAACTGTTCATGTTTGGATATAATTAAACCGGGGTATTTTTTTGCACCTTTTCTCAATTTCACCTGTGGTGTGAATTAGAATTGCTGTTTAGATTTACAGTCAGATGCAGCGCTCAAATGTAACATTATGCTGGTGCGCAAAAGTCAAAACACGTAACTGTGATGTTTTAGTACAATTCTCGGTGTTATTTTGGGATCAACAAACAACTGTGCTGAACTATCGAAGATTGCTGGATTGTGTGTATGTAGTGCAAAGGTGGATATATCAACAGTCACAGGTGTATATCGGGTAAAATTGAACACCTGATCTGATATGATATACTGTTAATAAAAGTGGTGTTTTTGCCAGCTAACAAAGAGACTGCAGTTACTAGAAATGATTGTTTATCCAATTCGAAGTTCAGGCTGCCATATCCAGGAATATATTTCAATAGCAACCTGTTAATAACAGAATGATATCGCACTTACTAAATGTCTAACTAAGTCTTGTGGTGAATTTTATCCAGGTCTTTATCTAGATAGAGCTTGTCTGTGTTTCGCCCGCCGGGCCCCCCCCCTCCGATCCACAGCGTAATTACAGCGGTAGATGCTGCTTTTAAAATTCTGCTAGCTATACTGAAAATAAACATGTTCAATCCTAATCTAACTAAATTGGAAGGTTCAGACAGATTATAGTAGAGGTTCTCTCGTGCAGAAACAGAAAGAATATTAGATATTTCAGCTGAGCTGTTTGGCCTTCGTGGCAGAGCGCAGGGTCCATGTCTATTGAGAAGAATGAGAGACACTGAGGACTGAAACAGGAAACGTCTGTTTTAGTAAATGAGCGTCCCTACCCCCCATGTGGATTTGTTCAGCCTAATCGCAAACAATACACTTCCCCAGTCATGACGTCGTACAACACGATTCACCTCTGCTCTATTCTGTTACATTTCATTTGCTGGGCAGACCAAAATTACAGGTAAGCGCCGAAAGGCGCGATCTTAATCGATGATGCTACTGATCTTTAACTGTAATTTATAGCATGATCTGAAAGTTCGATCAAGATTAAAAACTCTTGACGATTTCAAAACTTTCGTCGTATAAAAAAACAGATTGCAAACCATAGTGGGCAAACATTACTACACTTATTATATGTGGTGAGGGCGCCCATAACGAGGTAGGAAATCCAGTAGAGAAAGTGGGATGAAAGTGCGGATTCTAACGATGTTGTGCGTTACATCTGCTAGGGATGAGTTGCGGCGGGAGATAGTCTTCATGGCCGGTGCTGGACGGAAGGAGAGAAAAAGGGAAAAAAATAACGATTCAGAGAACGAGTTGATTCGAGTTCACGTCTCCTGTGAGTCTATGGGTGTCAGGGGTTATTTTACTTCTATTATCGATCAGTGCTATAGTCTTGTCATGTAATGGTTTGACTGACTGGTAAATGTTTATATTTTGTTTCTGTTGAGTAGTTTTTTTTTTTTTTTGGGTGGGGTGGGAGAAGGAAGGATGGGGGGCAGTACACCAATAATCCCAGGGGCCCATAGTGCTGTTAAGACGGCCCTGGCCATAGAGGTTTTATACTGCTCGGCAGCCCGCCTTATCTCGGAATGCACAATCAGCAAAGCTGCTAGGGTGATAACTTACAAACGTATGCGTCTTCCCCCCTGACAATGTAGATCGTTTGACATTTATCAAAATAAATCAAACATGGATCGTTGGACATTTGTTTCCTATCGGTTGCCAAGGTGCACCGACTTAGTAAACCGAACCCCCCCCCCCCCAGCCCCCCCCCCCCTCCACATCTTGACAATGTGAAAATAAACATTCCCTCGAGTCATCTAATTAACATCATTCCCCCCCCCCTCCCCCCCCCCCCCCACTCCCCCCCCTCCTGACCCACCCTCCCCCTCATCATATTAAACTGTGTGTGTCTAGTGACCCATTTAGCCAAATCAAATGTTGGGGCCCCCACCATTATACTAGTTCTCCCCCCACCACTCTCCAAATACACCCCCCCCCCCCCCCCCCATCCCCCCCCCCCTCATGTGGTCTCTTTTTGTTAGGGTCCCCTGTCAGAGAATACGCCCGTACCGCTCTATTGGATCCAACCCCTAGCGAGAGTATGCAGTGCGCTATGGGGCCTGCGTCCTGGTGGTGTCCCAAATGTGCCCCCTTTGCACACTATAAGAAGACACGTATTGGAATATGGCACTTGGTAAACTGACAGGGGTGCCAATATAGGGATGTACTCCGTCAGTGGTGCCCTAATCAAAAAGGGGGCCCACTCTAATCATGTGTAATAATAGGAAACTAGTAAGGTGGGGGACGCATTGTAATTTAGCTGGTTGGGTACCTGATGAAGAGGTTAATAGATACAACTATGATAGCAGGCTACCTACTGCTACCCCCTGATATTATTTCTGCCTGCCAAGCTGAACATCCATGTTCTCCATTTGGATGTGTTTTGCTGCTTCTACACATATATATCATGTTCTTGGGCCCTGGTGCAAAAAGTGAAATGGTAGGCTCCTCGCCACGTTTCCATGTGCTATTTCATAGACCGGTGTCTTCTTATTATGTCAAAAGGGGCCCGAAGCAGCTGCAATGCCTTCGCACCTCCTATGAGCTTATGCTGTCCTCTTCTTTTCAAGGCTTAGCATTGAGAATGAATTATTTTAGCCCTCTTATTTTGTGTGTCTGTGTACTCTTAGAGCCAAATTTTCTTCACTAGTTGATGCACGTTATCAGTTTTCTGGTCATGGCTTGCGTGATGGTACTTCGATCCCGAATCTTCTCAAAGCTTACAGGTCGTCTACCCCCCACCCATCCCAAACCCCCCCCCCCTCCCTTTAGGACTTGCTCACATAGTTTGGTTATGAGATTTAAAAGGGATTTAGAGTTACGTTATTTACTTAACACTAGGGACTATGGACTCGTGACCCAGCCTCGAACACTGAAGGAGTCATTTGACTCCTTGATTGTTTTCGTTTTTTTTTAGTGTAGACAATTGTGGTTATTTATTAAACTCAATTATATTTTTTGTAATGTAGTATTATTGTAAGATCCAACTGTAATGCTTTTGTATTGTTTTTTTTTCTGACTTTTTTATGTTTTCTACAGAAATAACAATTAATTGATAATTGACGTTTTTTCAACATTTTGTTTTATTCTAATCGTCCCTCGCCCCACACAACCCCCTCCCCCCAATCATCACTACTCTGAAGAACAAATAGCAGAGAAAATGTAGGTGGGGAGCATAAAAATGAAAATATGTCGCAGATTACCTGCTAAAATTTTGTGTTTTTGATTTTAGGCATTGCTTTGTAGTTATGGCTAGTACAGTTGCCCATCCAAAAAGAGCTTACCACATGTCTTACAGAATTGTACCGTCAGATCTATTATTTTGTCTTGTCACTTTTGTTTGATCTGGCAAATATTTGTTTGAACATCTCACTTCTGGAGCATGTAAAAAACTTGGAGACGTGGATGCCCTTTTCCGCTGATGCACTGTGGACTTAAGGATACATCAACCTCGTCTCACATGCGTTTGCAATATGCCTTGCGTTGCGTGACATTTTTTTGGTGTGTTAATTCCGCTTGAATATTATCATGCATTTATACACGCAAAGTCTAAGGCATTTTCAATTCGCAATGAACAGCAATCTCCTGTGCATGTTGATGTGTTGTATTTTCGGCGTGTCTGATCCACTACATCAACTCAATATTTTGTTAGTTGTAAAACTTTACCGTTTCTGGAGTTTTTTTGCGGAATCAGACGCAACATAAACATCTGATGGACGGAACTCAAAATGACAACGTTTTGTGCCCTTTCCTTGATTATACTTGTAAGTGTAAAATTGTCTTCATGTTTCTTAAACACGTTTAGTGTTGTACAAGTCTCCTCTTCTTGGATTTTATTTCTTTAGGCACTTCTTCCCCCCTTATACTCCCCTACTTCAGTGTTCCCACGATGTGGTTTTTTTTTCCTTTGCTTTTTGAAGCTGTTTAGCTATTTTTATGAAGTAAAATAAAATGATCGGTCTTGTAAATCATTGCATGACCCTTTTTTTCAAAAACGGGGTCCTAAGTAACTTTCATTTACCACAATGGTCAGCCTAAACGGTCCTCGAGAATCGGAGTGTGGTGAAGCCTGTGTCATCTTTGCCTAGACTAAGGGATGCCATTTGCCATGATATTTGCTCTTATCAACAGTCTGCCAATATTTGTGGCCATATTTATCTGGTTTGGAAGAGTGTGTACTGCGTGAATGGGACCACTATTTTGCTTGGGGAAAGTTGCTTCACCCACCGTTTGTGTATGATGGCCTGTGTTTTGTTAACACGCAGATACAATTTTTCAATAAAACTGTCCCACATACAGTAGATAATCAGAGCAAATGTGGTACGTTTGCGTCTCTCCGATCGAGTAGAGTTTCTCATCAAGTCTGAGAGTGAACCTCATAATTTCAACCAAGCTGGGGTCCTAGAAATTGTCGCTTTGCAAAAACGGCTATTCCCAGTCAGTTCACCAAATACTGCTAAATCGAGTACGGTTCGTGCCAGATATTCGTACGTAGCATAGAATATCGCAATGAATGCCATCTAGCTCCTCATCTGATAGAGTAACATGTAAATTATTTTACTGCATGCTTCTGCAGGTACATTTCTTTATATGTGTTCTATATATATGAATCAAAAATACTCTCGCATGCGTCAAGTTGGACTATCGATAATGAGATTGTTCCCGTCCGCCACACTGTAGGGCCGAGGTGTTCTCGAAGAATATTTAGGCTGTCCAAGCATACCAGGCCAATGATGTGTTCTCCAATTTCTCAACAGGTTCCACTGAATACAACTCCCCCCCACCCCCCGCCCCCCCCCCCCCCCCCCCCCCCCCCCCCCCCCCCCCCCCAACACTAGTATTCCTCTCAGTAATTCGCCTTCTATGGTGTTGTTGTTGCATTACTTTCGTCTCGCCATCGTTCACTTGTGTTCTTTCATTGTCTCCCCCCCCCCCCCCCCCCCCCCCCCCCCCCCCCGGGTACGTTTTGCTGTTTATTTCTGTATGCACGGTCCAGGAGGACTTGCGTCACGAGGCAACGATTAACTGCATGAGCACCGATCCCCAGTTGAGTGCTCTGGAATATCTGGATAATAATGTTGATGTATATTTAGAATTTTTGTGTTTGTATGGTCCACGCTGCCACACTGGCGGATTATGGGCATGTGGGATCGGAATATCTACGATAAGGTTTCTCACCACAATCCGGCCGCGTACCTGCACGCTCCAGTATTACAGAGAGGATGTTCTCATGACCTGAAGATCGCTCCGAACCCCGGGCTGAGCGCTGATCTGGGACGGAGTCGGCATTGCGCGTAAGCAAGCGCTGCTCTGTCCATGACTGCTGGGGACTGCGCATGCCGGTGCGTCAGAGCGGAGCTTCTGCCCTTTAATGGCGGTGGCTGGTAAGGCTTGTGTATTGCGCGGCGCAAGTATATCCAGTATGGGCTAATTTCAGCGCAGAATTCTGCTAGTGTGCTAAGGGAGACTAATCAGTGTGAGGGTAAGAACATAATAATTACACATAACTACTTACCTTCTGGATTTGTTTCGCTTTACTAGAATATTTGTAGCTCCGCTGCAAGCGTTTAATTTGCCTTGACTATTTCTTTATTATGCTTCTGAGTATTCAGATTTCAATGATACTGTTCTGAGTGAATGAAATTCGACTTCATCACATGTCAGAATCAAATAATGTTCACTGCAATTCGGGAGTATTACCGCTTCAATTTCGGGTTTGGATTGCAAAGTAGCCAGAGTAATCTGAGGCTTTATCAAACGCCTTCTCTCCATATCCTCAACATGAAAATTTCCATATTCTTGGTAGTTTCCCTGCTGAGAAAAATAGGAAATGAAATGAAAGACTAGATAAGAAATAATAACTGTTCTGCCACCATTCAAAAGTAGGGTTGGGCTGAATCAGTTGACAGGCAGCTAAAACTATTTCATAACAATTCATCTGTATGAGCTCTTCAGAGACTCGTGTATGTCTGCTTTCTGTTCTCTTTGTCTCTGCAGCTGAACTGATAGTATGTTACTATCCAGCGACTGTCTCCTGCTAGAACCTAGAAAAACACCCACCTTCAGTTGCTATTAGATAAGAGCTTGAGTAAACAAGCTTTTTGATTCAGCATTACACAGAAAATACAAGTTGGTAAACACAAGGTAAAGTATAAAAAGTTGACATGTAAATTGCAACTACTATCTATTATGAACATCTGATGGTATAAGACAGAGTGAAAAAGTATGCGACAAAATGTTTGTGTAGCACATTTAGTGACACAAAAGGACCTCAAAATATTGGTATGGGAGTCAAAATGACTCCCTCTCGCAGTAGTTATTGGTAAAATTTTGAAAAAAAGCGCATGATTTTCACGCGCAAAGTATTGTGATAGACTCGACAAATTCATTTTTTCACAGATCCCATATTTGAGAGAAGCGTCACGAGTTCAATGCGAGAATTCTTGAAAAAAGTGTTAGTCACAGAAGAGACATAAAAAACGAAAGGAGTCAAAATGACTCCATCAGTAGTTCTAGTGTTAAATTCAAAGTTTACCAGGGCTTAATAGCCTAGGTTCCAGGTGGGACCGTCCATATTAGGACGATTTTGACCATTCTGATTAAGTTCAGGACAGATTAGGAGAGTTAGGGAAATAGTAGGGAGGAGTTAATTATCACTTCTCTGTCCATTACTTTATGCTACATACTGCCTAGTGGAAAAGCTATTAAAGTATTTGTGTGCTATTTATTATAAATTTTTCACACTTTTTACCTAAATTATTAAAAGTTAAGTTTTATAGTCTTGTTCAGTGATTTCTAGTAAGTTTTCTGACTATTTATTGGTTCTTTTGGGTTACCTATATCTACCCTCTATGGTGTGCATATTCAAAACTTAGTTTTAATGAAAAAATGGATGTCAACTGAGCGTAAGTATAGGTAATGCATACTACAAAAATTGCAATTTATCACTAGTATCTACCATATGTCCACTGTAGGTTGGCTTCAGAAATAGGTAAATTTGCTGTAAATATTATGATATATCTCTGCCAGTAAGCCTGATTAAGGTGTCCACTCCTCCACCACAATTCATTACGACCTTGATAAAAACAATATGATACATAGAGCCAGCTATTTTGCCCCACAGGTTTTTCATAGTGAAGGGTCAGTTTATTAGAGCTCAGATGAACAACAAGGAAGATATGCAGAAATTGGTGTCAAAATTTGTAGAACCTGGATATGACCAAGCTGCATTATTAAAGAAATAGGGAAAGAGAAAGTATCCTAACCAAGGTGAAAGCTTTATGCAGCCAAAAAGGAAGGAGAGAGATGAGCGACATACGCTTATCAAACAATAAACATATGAAGACAATCAAATATTTTTAACAGAGTGTTGCTGTTCTCTGGGGTATATCTCAAAGTGACCAAAAATATGAACATTTATTCAAAAAGACGCCAAGATGTATATTTAAAAGAGGAAAATCACTAGGAGATATCCCAGTAAAATCGGATATTAAATCACAACATTATTCTTCAATTATACAAGTCACTGGTTAGACCACACTATGGAGGGTTGTTTACCAGGTTTTGGACTCTAGTGACAAGGAAGAAGACATTGTTGGTGTTGAAACAGGTAAAGTCGGGGGCAATGTAGTAAATAATAAATGGACTGGGTGGACTACAATACCCAGACCCGCCCCACCCTCATCCCCCCCCCCCCCCTCCACCTTTCCCCCCCCCCCCCCCCCCCTCCCTTCACCTCACTGCTCTGTTTAGAGACAAAGACGTACTTTAGGGGAAATAAAAAGATATGTTCTATATATATTAAAGGTCAATATAAGAGATCTCTCCAGGATTGATTTATACCCTAGGACTGTATCTTGAAACAAGGGAGTATCCTCTACGTTTGCTAGAGGAGAAAGAAACGTTTTATACATAAAATTAGAAACAATGGCCCCCCCCCCCCCCCCCCCCCCCCCCATACCCCTCCCCCCAACCCCCATAACTGAGCGTGAGACTGTTGCAACGCTCTCTGCCAGAGGAACTGGTCATGGTAAATTCAATTCAGAGTTTTTCAAAAAGGGTCTTGTGTTAGTGATGGAGGTGATTGTTGTCAACATTTTGTTATAGGGTAGTAGTCGATGTCCGGCCAAAATTAAATCATGTGTCTGATAGACGATGAGTCGGTTATCACCGCATGACACATTAAAAGTTATGGGAGAGAACAACAGCTGTCAGTTCTTACACCCCAAACAGGTTAGGAGAGAGCTGGAATTAACATTCCACAACAGTAAACTGCTTACACGCTACATCTTAGATATGAGCATGACAATTAGCTAATAAAAGTCACCCACCCCCCCCCCCTGAACAACCAACCCTTCCCCCCTATGCATGTAAAACAATGCATTATGCTTCAATGGCTATCCAAAAACTGAGGACGGCTGTAGCAATAGCAGGTACTGCAGTACAGATGCTCTGACGGGGCCCCTTGTCACTAAAAGAATAAACAAGCACGTATTGGAAAATGGCAGACTTGGGAACTGGCAGGAGTGCTCCTTTAAGCTTTTTTGCACCAGGTACCATCAATTGGTCTTTATATGTTGTGTGTGGGTGGCAGCAAAGGAAATGTGCCCGCAAAACCGGGGTATTGCGGCAGTTCAGCTGGCACATAGGGCAGTAGCTATACAGTGGGTGCTGTGAGTGCCAGTGCCATCTATTACGCGGTTCATGGCCAACATGCAGTCTAAATCAATTTGGGTGCACCACCCATTACATACGTGCTATGTATTAACATTATGTCTCAGGGCACCTTTTTTACATAGGCCCCTGGCAGCAATTACTGCTCTCTATTGCACACCCTGGCAATCAAATTTTAAAGTAGCCTGGACCCAGAAACCATCTAAAAAATGCCCTAAAAGAACCACTCAGAAAATAAAAAATTTCAATAGAATGGAAATGACTATAGTAAAAAAATTGATTTTTCCAAATCTGCCTGCGCTTATACAGCTGCGGCTACTTCCCATTCTACTGCTGGGAGATGTTGCATGATGTTGTTGCCTCCACCATGGACGATTTGAGAACGGTGATGCAGGAACGAAACAGATGTCCCCAGTTGGTCAGTGAGGCCTGTGTCATAATTCCAGCATTCTACTGTAAAGTGGGTTGAGAAAAATTGTTGACTTCTTTATTTTGGAACGTGGTATCAAGGAGTGTGGACACCAGTAAATCGCTGTTCATTTTGATGGCCTTGAAGCGCGGCAAATAAACTTTTTGTCAATAAGACCATTACTATTGGTTTCTTTTACAGCGGCATGCCCCAAAACCAGCAAAAATGCCCTTGATAGAACCTCAGAATAAAAAGTTGTAGAGTGCAGTATTATTTGAAGCAGTATTTTAGTTGAACTGGACATTGACTATCCCTGTCCTGGACCGCAGTATGAACCCCAAACCTGCATGACCCACAGATTAAAAAGTGCCGGAAGAAAGAAGTCTTTGATCCACCATTTTAGTTGAACTGGACATTGACTATCCCTGTCCTGGACAGCAGCATGACCCCAAAATGCGCACAGGTGCCGTTATGGACCATCAGCAGAAAAATTTGCAATAACAAATACATTCTTTTAAAAAAAAATTAGTTTTCCAATGCTGCTGCTGCTACAGCTACTTGCCATTCTACTGCTAGCATGTTGGTGACGTTGTTCCACCGTGACATTAGAACGTGAAGCAAACGAAACAGATGTCCCTAGTAGGTTAACAAAGCCTGTCTGAAAATCCTGCATTCTACTGTCAAGTGGGTTGAAGGAAATTACTGATCAAGGAGGGTGAGGCTGTGAACGTGGATCACGGAGGTTCAGGTGGCAGGGCCAGACATAGAGTTGGTGCGGTGAGAGCCAGGGCTGGCGTCTCTCATCTATTAACAGTGGGTTCAGCTAGCAGGGCCAGACTTACAGAGGGTGCGGTGAGATTCAGGGCTGGCGTCCATTCTATTAACACAGCAAAAATGTCCTTATGATGCAGCAATGCAAATAGTCGGGCTGAAGCAGAGCGCGAAAGCGGAAGTGTGAGCTAAGACCTCCAGCCTTCCTAAGTACACAGTCAAGACCTGGGTAGCACTTGACAAATTTTGCCTCTACGAGAGCGCTTGCCCCTCCGTATGAGTGCGGACCAATTGAGCTTCACTTGGAAATGCTGGTGGTTGACGCTCCTGTTCCACCCAGGTGCCCTTTTCCTTGGCTTTCTTTTTATCGTTTTTCTCAACGTGCTGAAGGAAATTGTCTCTGTTCTTGGGGTGGCAAATGTGCTCCATACTCCATGTCTTCTGAATAACCTACATCTGTTCAAGTCTTCCTGTACCTCCCTTGTACAATTCAGAGGAATATTTTTATCAGCTATTTTGTAAATGCAAGTTTTTTAGTAGGTTAATTCTAGAAAACACGTTTTTAAAATAGGATTGAATCCCACCATGTCTTTGTTTCTCATTTTTTTTTATTGTATTAAAGTGGTTGTCTCACTACAGGGATTGCTTTTTATGTTCAACATCTTCCAAAAACAAGTCACTTTGCAATATGTGTCCATTAACAGTGTCCTACCTATTCCTGTTTTTGACAGCTTCATGACCCCAACAATTCAAAACATGTCCCTTCGGCCTCTGTTGACAACTGTGAAGAAGAAATGCCTGTTAGAAACTACATTTCTGTACCAAAGGACCTGGATTATAACTATTTCACAGCACCATGCCCCCAAAAATTATAAAAATGACCTCTCAACCACTGTTAAAAATTGTGAGGAAGAAATGCCACTTAGAAACCAGGTTTCTGTACCAAAGGAGCTGGATTATAGCTGATTTTCACAGCACCGTGACACCAAAACCATGGACAGTGCTTAAAATTTTCATGAAAAAATTAGTAAATGGAATACCTTTTTTTCATGAAACTGTGTACAATTGGTGTCTTTTACAGTCTCCTAACCGCAAAACCAGCAAAATAACCTTTTGGGCACTCAGAATAAAAATGGCAGTAAGAAATGATCATTTAAAAAAAATTTTTTTAAGAGGACCATTGTTTTGGGAAAAGGAATGTGAGGTAGACCGACAACTAATCGGTGACCTCGGCAACTAGGGCCACAACATCATCAGAGATTCACGCCTGATTCATCTTGATGAAAGTCAAACTATCCACATTCTCAGTGGAAAGCCGGATGCGTTTGTCTGTAATGACCGTATTTTGTCATCAAAGAGGTCTTCAGAAAATGGATTATCCACAGTGGTGGGTACATGAGTTGACATTTGGGCTGCCTTCGCTTCATGTTTGATGGATGCTGACGATGGTGATGACGACATTTGTGGCCTTGACTGGGAGGACGAGGAGGTAAAACTGCTGGATGCAGGTTGTGTTAACCACTGAAGAACAGATTGGTGACGCTGTTCGTTACTGAGACTCACAGGGCACCGACCCAGCGATGACAGGCCTAAGGGTCCTGCAACCGACGATACGCTGGCTTGCGTGTTGTCGCCAGCACTGGAAGGAGCACCTTCTCTTGTACCTCTACCTCCTCTTTGCTCACTTACCACCTGTAGTTCGCTCCATGTTCAGAAAGATAAAAATTTAAAAGGTATAGAAGAGTCGGCAAATCACAGGTATTCTTAAATTCCTCTAATTTCCAACGGTCAACTAGGATTAGAAACAGAATTGTTTCTGTCAAATATCTGTGAAATGCGGTCTGGTGGAAGAACCGTAACACCAACGCAACAGTGTTCTTCCTTCAGTCCCTGAGATTTACAACTGCCCAGTAGGACTAGCAATTGTTAGTTTTCAACAAACTATCGTACAAATGCGCTATTTGTGCCAAACTGAGACACAATGAGTGCAATAGAACTATTTAAAAGTTATATGGATTAGATATGGCGGTTTTGGCACCACTGACAACAGGCGGCAGTTACTATAAAATATCTGTAACCAAATTTGCATACAAGTGCGCTATTTCCGCCAAACTGAGAAGCACGGACTGCAATAGAACTATTTAAAAGTAATATGGATTATATATGGCGGTTTTAGCACCTCTGACAACAGGCGGCAGTAACTATAAAATATCTGTAACCAAATTTACATACAAGTGCGCTATTTACGCTCAACTGAGACGCACGGACTGCAGTAGAACTATTTAAAAGTTATACGATGAGATATGGCGGTTTTGCAATGCTGACATTAGGCACCATTTACAATAAAATATATATATGTAACCCAATTTGCGTACAAGGGGGCTTTTTGCGACAAACTGGGATGCACTGGGATGCGAGTTCAGGACAGGACAGGCTGGGCTGCACATCATTCCCCCTCCTTTCTGACCACCCACCCCCACCTTCCCGCAGCTGCACGCAGCACTAGATGTCTTTACATGTCTCTCTAACTAAATAAGAACTAAAATTGTCTAATCTAACTATATCCTAAGCTTCACAGCTACAAGGATGGTTTTCTGTATAAAAAAAGACTGTCTCTCTGAGCTGTGACAACAGCTATTGGGATAGGCAGTGAGACGTGTTGTTCTGTAGTGAGATATGTGAAGGAATGAGGCTGATCAGGAAATGGAGTTGCATACATAAAACGATGTCATGTGATTTTTGCAGCCAATGAGATTGATGCACCGCCCAGTCATGACGTCGTACACCCAGCTCACCCTGCTCTATGCTCTTTGCTGATTGGCTGGCCGCCAAAACTACAGGAAGCGCAGAAAAAGGCGCGATTGTAAACGTGATAACGATTATGATTAATATATTTCAGAAAACTATCGCATAATCGCGAATCCTCGACAAACGTAAAAACCGTGCCGATTTCAACTTTTGTCAATAGTATCGCTCATCACTAGTCTGGATTCATGTCTAGAGCGTAATAATATAACAAGTTAGAGTGACTAGTAGTGATGAGCAATTACGTCGACTATCGTCATCGGGTCAATAGTCGATATCGGCAATTATCAAGACGATTTCTGATAGTCGATAATAGATTATCGCCAATGACCATTAAAATCTATAGGAGAGGAATAACACCTTCATTCTTACACCCAAACAGGGCTGGAGAAGCTGGAATTAACATCCACAATAGTCAAATGGATACATGCAACATCTTAGGCAACACACTTAGGTTATAAAAGCCACAGAAAAAAATTCACAGACCATTCACTATCCCTGTCTTGTACCACAGAATGACCCTAAAACCTGCATGACGGACAAATTAATAAGAGCCAGAAGGCAGTATGATTTGAACCATCATTTTACTTGAACTGGACATTGAATATCCCTGTCCTTGAACGCAGCATGAGCCCCAAACCTGAATGACCCCAGATTAAAAAGTGCCGGAAAAAGGAGTCTTTCAACCACCATTTTAGTTGAACTGGACATAAACTATCCCTGTCCTGGGCCACAGCATGAGCCCCAAACCTGCATGACCCCCAGATGTAAAAAGTGGCTGAAAAAGGAGTCTTTGAACCACCATTTGAGTTGAAGTGGACATTGACTATAAATGTCCTGTACCGCAGCTTGACGCTTAGACCTGTATGACCCACAGATTAAAAAGTGCTGGGAAAAGGAGTCTTTCAACCACCATTTTAGTTGAACTGGACATTGACTATACCTGTCCTGGGCCACAGCATGAGCCCCAAACCTGCATGACCCCAGTTTTAAAAAGTGCCGGGAAAAAAGGAGTCTTTCAACCACATTTTGTTAACGGACATATACTATGCCTGTCCTGGGCCACAGCATGAGCCCCAAACCTGCATGACCCCAGATTAAAAAGTGCCGGAAAAAGGAGCGTTAACCACCATTTTAGTTGAAACTGGACATTGACTATACCTGTACTGGACCGCAGTATGACCATTAAACCTGTCTGACCCACAGTTTAAAAAAATTGCCGGAAAAAGGAGTCTTTTAAACCACCATTTTAGTTAAACTGGACATTGACTATACCTGTCCTGGGTAACCCACAACTGTTCAAGTCTTCCTGTACCTCCCTTGTACAATTCAGAGGAATATTTGTATCAGCTATTTTGTGCATGCCAGTTTTTTAGTAGTTTAATTCTAGAAAACACATTTCTAAATAGGTGGAATCCCACCACATCTTTGTTTCTCTTTTTTTAAATGTATTAAATGGGTTGTCCCCACTACAGGGATTTCTTTGCTCAGTTAAAGATCTAGCAAAAACAAGTCATTTTGCAATATGTGTCCCATTAACAGTGTCCTAAATATTCCTGTTTTTGACAGCAACCATCACCCTTGAGCCACTTTTGGACAATTGTGAAGAACAAATGTCTGTTAGAAACCACATTTTTTTGAATAGGACCTGTAGTATGCTGCATTTCCAAAAGCAAAATGCCCCAAAAATGCAAAACATGACCCTTGAACACTTATGACAATTGTGAAGAACAAAAGTCCGTTAGAAACAACATTTTTTAGAATAGGACCTGTATAGTATTGCTGCATTTCAAAGCACATGACCCATAAAATTATAAAAATGGCTTCTCAGCCACTGTTAAAAATTGTGAGGGAGAAAGCCACTTAAAAGCCCCCATTTCTGTTCCAAAGGACCATGATTATAGCTGTATCTCACAGCACCATGACCCCAAAAAATGATAAAAATGACTTCTCAGCCACTGTTAAAAATTGTGAGGGAGAAATGCCACTTAGAAGCCACATTTCTGTTCCAAAGGACCATGATTATAGTTGTATCTCACAGTACCATGACCACAAAACCATTGACAATGCGAAAAATTCTAATGATGAAGTGAGTAAATGGAATACGGTTTTGTCATGAGACCTTGCTGTCTTTTACAGTCTCCTCACAGCAAAACCAGCAAAATGAACTTTTGGGAACTGAGAATAAAAATTGCAGTAAGAAATGATCATTTTAAAAAAAAGTTTTCAAGAGAACCATTTCTGTTTGAAGAGGAATGTGAAGTAGACCGGCAACTAATCGGTGACCTCGGCAATTGGGGCCACAACATCATCAGAGATCCATGCCTGATTCATCTTGATGAAAGCCAAACGATCCACATTATCTGTGGAAAGCAGGATGTGTTTGTCTGTAATGACTCCTCCAGCTGTGCTGAAGGTCCGCTCAGATATGACGCTGGCTGCTGGGCAGGACAACACCTCTATGGCGTGGCCAGCGAGCTCGGGCCATTCATCCATTTTGGATACCCAGAAGTCGATTGGGTCCGGAACACATCCAAAAACATCGGTGTTGAGACGCAGATAGTCGTAAGCTGGTCTCTGTGTGTGGGATGTGTGCCCTGCATTACATGCGTTGGTGAGGTGGTAAATAAAGATTGCCAGAGGTTACTCATTAGGCTTCTGCCACATTGCCTGCTGCTGCTGCTGCCGCTGCTTGGCGCTCTACTGCTGTCACGTCGCTGACGTTGTTCCACCGTGACATTTGAAGAACGTGTAGCAGACACAACAGATGTCCTCCATTTGACCCAATCAAAAGGTCTCTATTTCCTGCATTTTACTCCCCCAATTGGGTGGGGGGGAAAGGGAAAGTGCTGATTTTGGGTTTTTTGTCCCGGGGGCCAAAGGGTTGACCGCCCCATTAATTTGTTGTTTTTTTTGAGGCCAAAAAGCGGGGAAACACCTTTGGGGGAAAGGGGGGAGCATCCAAGCCCTCATTGAGAAAATGGAGCCTTGATTTCCCAAGCCTCGGGGTTCGGGGCACTAGCAAACTGATTTTCCCCTAAACCTTCCTCCCCGCCTCAAATTCATCCCAACCTCTTTCCAAGGCGGGGACTCGGAAAACCGTGGGTGTAAAGGAATACCTCCTCCTCCTCCCCCTCCGCTTCCCCCGGGCCTAAACTTCAACACACCAAGAACTTCCCCGAGATATGAAACCCTGAAGTTTTTTGCGCCGCCTTGAAACAGCCCGGACCCTGAACAAATTTGGCCAAAAAAAAATAAAAAAAAACCCCGATAAAATTGTGAAACTGTGGGGCCCTTTGGGGTTTTTCCGAGGGGGGAGAAAGGCTCCGGGGTCCCCACCCTGGTCCTTTCTCCCCCCTCCGTTGTTTGGTGGGACATGATGTTTCAAATGTCCAACAATCGACCAAAATAAGAAAACCCCCCCAATGCTCATCCCCCTTACAAGGAAATTTTCCCCAAAACTGACCATTTTGGGCTTCTTAAAAACCCTGGAAAGGGATGGTGCAGAGCCTTTAAACCTTGCCTCCACCCCTTGGTGGTCCACACCCAGGTCCGCACCCTGCTTTTCGGGGGCCAAATTGCCCATTTTCATCCCTTGCTTAATGGGCATTCGCTGCTGCTACAATCGCTGGAAAAGGGGGAGGGTGGAATTCCAGAAATTTTCCCCACGCAAAAAAGAAGGTTGCCCGGGGAGGCCGAGCGAGGGCTAAAAACGCAGAAAGGGCGGGACGAAGCAGGGTGCGAATGGCGGAAGTGCAACCAGACCTGGACCCCTTTCCTAAACGGGCCCGCCCGGGACCCGGGTACGTTTTAAAAATTTTCTGGAACGCAAGGTTCATAACATGTGCCAGGCAAGGGATGTGCTTCACCTACCGATCTTAAGGGCGGCCAAAATTTTCCCACCTTTTAACGCCCCACCACCTTGCCGGGCAAAAAGGTTTTCTTGTCACCCCCAGCCAGCACTCGGTCCCCTTTTTGCGGGGAAACCGTCCCACAGCTCCTGACCTGTGTGTGGACAGTCTCCAAGACAGATTAATTTTCAAAACGCCTGGTTTTTCCCCTGGGGCCCCCTGATTTCCCCTAAGGGGGACCCTTGGGGGGAAAAAACCCGGCAACCCTCCCCCCCCGGATTTTAAGAGCTTTTGCCGAGCCCCGAGAGCCCCGTCAACCACCCGAGACATCCACCCACCACCCAGTGAGCTGTCCCCAGAGATAAAGCGGCCTTGGGCCCTGCTTACTAACCATGGCGGTTGGGCAGAAAAGGACTTTCATGACACAGATGCAGACAACGGGGCTTGGGAAATTTTTTGATTACACGTTTGGGTGGGCCCCGGGCAGGGGCGGCTTTTTTGGCAAAGAAATGCCTGCTCGGCATCTGGTATTGGGGGCAGGGGAAGGGGCCCTGAGTGGCGGAACCCAAAACTGGGTCCACCAGACGGGAAAAGGGAACATTTCCCAAACCAAAAGCCTGGCAAAAGCAGACAAACCCGGGTTTTGGCTTTGGGAAGGTTTTGGGGTTTAAAATGCTTTTTTCCCCCTCCAAACCTGGAAGACAGAAGCTGGCTTCTAGAAAATGGCCCTGTACGGGGTGCGGCTTTAAACGGTGGGGAAAGGGGAAAGGGGTAAAGATGGGTCCTGGTGGTTTCTGGGGGGGTACCGGGCCCACGGGGGGAGCTGAAGCGGAGACTTTATTTTTCTTATCATGACCCGAGAGACATGGGCAGCTTTAGGAACGGGTTGTTTGGGGAAGAGGGGGGGCAGAGACAAGGGGGGGTGTGACCCGTTGGGTTGGGAAACCCGGCATCGGTTGGGGGGGGCCTTTTTTGGGCCCAAAAATTGCCTTTCCAAATTTTTAAATCAAGCATCCGTGCATGTGACTAGACATGTTGGTTGGGGGTTAAAAAAAAACCCAAGATTTTGCCTCTAATGATGCGTTTTAAAGGCAAAGGCGGGATATGACATCGCTGGGGGGGAAACAAGGCTTGCTCCCAAAAAATGCCCAGGATTCAGAGGTCCTGGACCTTTTTGACGGCGATAAGCGAGGAGCAGGGTTTCCGCTGACCGTGGCTGGCGGAATCATATCAGCGGACTTCTGCGACCACCCTCTCCCATTTTGAGGCGGGACCCATACTGACACTACCCCATCGTCTTCCTCCTTGTCCAGTGATGAAGCACTTGCAAGCAAATTCTGCTGAAAAGACCACGGAAGCGCTGAAAATGGCGCGATATTAATAGATTATGTGCAGATTTTAACCTAAATTATCGCGTGATCGAAAAAATATGATCAACATCAAAACCGTGCCAATTTCAACTTTGTCGATAATAATCGCTCAACACTAGTGACTAGTATTCTGGAGATGGGTTGTTGATCCAGGGATTTATTCTGTTTCACAGATTGGAGTCGGGAAGGGATTTTTTCCCTAAAATGAGGGCAATTGGCTTCTACCTCATGGGGGTTTGTGCCTTCCTTTTGATCAACACTTTAGCAAAATTGGCTGAACTGGATGGACGTCTGTCTTTTTTCGGCCTTACAAACTATGTAACAACCTAAGACCCATCAAGAAAGCTTAGAGACACAGCATAATGGGACATTTGCTTGCCTGTTTTGTACAGCAGTTATTAAAGGGTCTAGTATTATACATCCTACTCAAGGTACTGAAATTAAAATACAGAGCTTTCATAGTTGAAATAGTAATAATGTTATCTACTTAATGAAATGTCCATATGGAAAAAATTATGTGGGACAAACGAGTAGTATGATTAAAGTACAATTAAACAAGCAAAAATCAGTCATACGTACTTAACAAACTAGATTATCAAATACAGTGTGTGCAGATTTATTAAGCAAGTTGTGTTTGAGAGGATTCTTTTTATTATTGAACAACAAATATGTTCTCATTCAACCCAAAGCTTAATATTTTTGAAAGTTGGAGTAGGGTTTTTTAAAATTTGGGAGGATATCTGTTTGTGTAGGTAACTACTACTGTGCAGAATTATTAGGGAACTTAATAAAAACCAAATATATCCCCATCTCACTTGTTTATTTTCACCAGGTAAACCAATATAACAACAGACAATTTAGAAATAAACATTTCTGACATTCAAAAACAAAACCAAAACCAAATCAGTGACCAATCTAGCCACCTTACTTTACGATGACACTCAAAAGCCTTCCATCCATAGATTCTGTCAGTTGCTTAATCTGTTTATAATCAACATTGCGTGCAGCAGCCACCACAGCCTCCCAGACACTGTTCAGAGAGGTGGACTGTTTTCCCTCCCGGTAAATCTCACATTTTATGAGGGACCACAGGTTCTCTATGGGGTTCAGATCAGGTGAACAAGGGGGCCATGTCATTCTTTTTTCTTCTTTTAGACCTTTACTGGTCATGTGATGGAGCATTGTCCGGCATGAAAATCATATTTTTCTTGAATGATACCGACTTCTTCCTGTACCACTGCTTGAAGAAGGTGTCTTCCAGAAACTGGCAGTAGGTCTGGGAGTTGAGCTTCACTCCATCCTCAACCCAAAAAGGTCCCACAAGTTCATCTTTGATGATACCAGCCCATACCAGTACCCAACCTCCATCTTGCTGGTGTCTGAGTCGGAGTGGAGCTCTCTACCCTTTACTGATCCAGCCTCGGGCCCATCCATCTGGCCCATCAAGAGTCACTCTCATTTCATCAGTCCATAAAACCTTAGAAAAATCAGTCTTAAGATATTTCTTGGCCCAGTCATGATGTTTTATCTTATGTTTCTTGTTCAAAGGTGGTCGTTTTTCAGCCTTCCTTAACTTGGCCATGTCCCTGAGTATCGCACACCTTGTGCTTTTTGATACTACAGTAACTTTGCAGCTCTGAAAAATGGCAAAACTGGTGGCTAATGGCATCTTGGCTGCTTCATGCTTGATTTTCCTCAATTCATGGGCAGTTATTTTGTGCCTTTTTTCTTCAACACGCTTTTTTTCCCGACCCTGTTGGCTATTTGCCAGAAACCTTGATTGTTCGGTGATCACGCTTCAAAAGTTTGGCAATTTCAAGACTGCTGCATCCCCTGTAACATCTCACAATCTGACTTTTCAGAGCCCCGTTAAATCTCTTTTCTGACCCATTTTGCCAAAGGAAAGGAAGTTGCCTAAATAATTAAGCACCCCTTTATATAGGGTGTTTGATGTCTTTAGACCACACCCCTCCTCATTACAGAGATGCACATCACCTGATTTTACTTAATTGGTAGTTGGCTTTCAAGCCTATACAGCTTGGAGTAGGACAACATGTATAAAAACACTCTTTTGCCTAATAATTCTGCATACAGTGTAGAAAAGTACAGGACAAAACTACTAATAGCTAAGGTGAAACTACTGTGGTGAGACATGTTTAATGAAAGTGGCCATAGAGTGAGCAAACTAAGATGGTGAATATTAGAGAAGGTGGTTGCTAGGGACGCTAATCAAAGTCGATCTAAACTCCTGCAAAGGAGAGCATATTGAATCGACAAACTTGATTCACTGATACCTAAAGGCTTAAATGAGGCTTTTAATTTAAGATGTTTTCTATGACGAGTAACAATGTTTTAACATGTATTTGTATGCATAGATGTTACAATTTTCTATATGATGATCAGGTAATAGGTGATGGAGTGATTAAAAAGAGGACGCATGGGCAGAACATACTTGAGAAAGGAAGCAGAGTCTTTCGAAACATCATTGCTGCAAGATGCGGCAAGCTGATGCTCCTGCCAGCTTTACAGCTACATAGCTTTAAGAAATGATTTAACTGCTGAAAAAAACCATTGAAAGAATAGGCTAAAGGCACTACCAGGTTTTTCCCCATTATATTTATCTCTGAAATCAGTGAATTGTATTATCGGAGATTTGTAAATATTGAAAGAATAAAGTACAGGCAGTCTCCGGGCTACAAATGGAATGAGGACTGTAGGTTTGTTCTTAAGTTGAATTTGTATGTAAGCCATAATAGGTAAACTGCCTGTAATGAAATAAGCCTGCATGAAATGTTTATTGCACTGTAGGTTGGCATAATTTTTTAAATATCTTTTAATTTTTTCATGACATTAATGGGCTTAGAAATATAATAGTCATTTTTCACATTTTCAAGATAATTTGCAATATACAATTTTTGAGGGACCAGTCCAGTTCTGACATGGTTTTGAGGTGCCTGCATGTTAGATAACCCCCATAAATGACTTAATCTAAGAAACTACACTCCTTAAATTATTTACAACAGTGTTTAGGAAATTTGTTAAACCTTTATTTATTTCACAGAAATTAAAGCAAAGTGGAGGTGAAATTTCAAAGTTTCACCTTTTTTTTGCAAATTTTACATTTTTATCCATTATTCACAGAAACACTGAAGACGTGACCAGGGAAATGCAAGATAATATTGATTCCCCAGATTCTGCCATTTTCAGAGATATCTCATATGTAGCCCTAGTGTGCTATTTGGCTCAACCCCAAGCCTCAGACTGGGAAGAGCACCTACTGGACCCTGGGGTCACAATTTCAATACAATTTTATTGAGGTGATAAAACTTAATAAACACCCCTAAGACGACCCGATACTGGAAACTACATTCCATAAGGAATATATACAGGGGTGTAGTGAGTATATTGACCCCACAGGTGTTTCACAAATTTTATTAGCGGTAAGCTGTGAAAATGAAAAGAAATTTTTTTCCAACAATCTGCAATTTAAGCTGAAAATGTTTCATTGTTACAAGGAATCCTAAAAAAAAGCACCTCAAGTTTTGTTATGCAATTTCTCCCAAGTTCGGCAATACACTTCCTGTGGGAGTAAACTGCTGTTTGGGCGCATGGCAGGGTGTACAAGGGAGGGAGCACTATTTGTCTTTTGCTATGCAGATTTTGGTGGGTGCAATGTCTCATTTGCAAAGCCCCCAAAGTAGCAGAACAGGTGAAACCTTTCAGAAGTTGCCTCATTTTGGATTCAACACCCCTCATTGATCTCATCTAGGAGTATATTGTGCATTTTGGGCACACAGGCATTCCATAGTTTTTTTTAGCATTGGGCCATGAAAATAGGGGGTGGGAGAAACACAGTTTCACCATTGTTTTTTGGGCTTCAATGTTACAGCATTCACCGTGTGGTATAAATGACTAGTATTGAGCGATTGCGTTGGCTATCGAGATTGATCGATAGTCGATACTCGGCCGTTATCGATAAGGTTTTTCGATAGTGAGCGTCGATTATGAGCAATGACCATTAAAGTCTATGGGAGAGCAACAACACCTTCATTATTACACCCAAACAAAGCTGGAGAAGCTGAATTTAACCCTCCACAACATCAAAGGATCGTGCTACACTTTTGCAACCCTTAGGTT
>JAODAL010044163.1:0-33143 GCA_025379985.1 Phyllomedusa bahiana
AAACCTCCCAATAGCCACCGTCTCCCCTGTATCTTCTCATCTCCTGTTCTGGCTTACCTGGGAAATAGACTGCACGGTAGCCTGCTCATTCTGAGTATGTGACAGTGTGTATGAGGTGGTTTGGGACTCTGGTATATATATCACTTATCTTCCAGCAGACCCACCATCTTCAACCCTCTGCAGAGTTACGGTGATCTAGCTCTGTCAAAACACAGTCACCTTACAGCTGGCTGCAGCTCATACTCTCTGCTATTACAGCATCATCCAGGCTACCTTTAATGTGAGTAGTACTGTGGATGATACACAATAATCCTATTTTTAATATTATAAGAACGAATTGATTATTTTCCCTTTGTTTTCTTTGGGAAAAGTTTGTTTGGTATAAGTCCAGTTTGGTATAAGTCCATGGATCTGGAATGAAATAAAGGGGTTTTGCCACGAAGTATAATTGACGTGGGAAGCTTGCAAATGAAATAACAAACATTTTCACCATTCACTATTATTAAAAATTCTGCACTGTTTTTGTTTTAGTTTGCTCCTTTAGTGATCCCATTGTTTTACAGCTCGTCCCCCAGGGATAACGACCAGGGCTGAGAGCTCCTAAACCCTGGTCAGACATGCTCAGACATCACTTCTCCTCTCAGACAGCTACTGAGTGTTTCAAACCCAGGTGCTGCACACTCTACTCCTGTCCTCTGTACTTCTTAGTAATTAGTCAAACATGCAAATAAATAAAAAGAAACCTCAATCAGGTATGTGCATTGATAAAGAGAAGGAAAAACACAGGTTTGGTGCCTGCAGGGATTTGAACCTAGGACCCTTGTGGCTGGAGGCAAAAACTTTACATCTCAGCTACTCACATAAACAGACCTTTCTTTGACTAGAGAGAAAAAAGGCCTGGTGATGTCATCCTGCTGGGTCACATGATATGCAATTCAAACAAATCACACACGCCCCCTTCTGAGCACACTTAGCTGAAGAGCAGGATACAGGAGGTATGAAATGAGATCGTGACAAAACCCCTTTAATGTATCACACAGACAGTCCTGACAAAATTGGCCAACATGTATCCAATATCTATGGCCAGCTTAAGCTATATGTATGATATGACAGAAATTTTAATTATACATCATTTTGAGAAAGGCCTCTGAATTCAGAATTTTAAAAGTCTGCCACTTTTTTTTTTTTAATATCTATAGTACTATTTGTTCTTTTCTGTTACTTTTTCAATAAAGCAGCTGACATTTTGCATTATTATGAGAAATATTATATGCATGTTTTTCTAATAACCTCTGATTTTCTGTTTAATGAGTAGTCAAATATAATTAAACTGAACAAAAAATAATTTACAAATGATGATTATATGATTAAAAATAAAAATATGCACACATTAAAGAAGGAGTCTCTTTTCTAGGGCCACCTTTTATCAGCCAAGGATTAACCATTATTTACATGGTTGGCCACTCCAGGCATTTTTGCGAATGGGGATGCAAAGATAACAGTCAGAGCTGGGTCCAATAAAAAGGCACCAGTATTACAGAGAGCACACTGAGATAGGAAGGGGCTTAAGGTCCAGGAGCTGGAGGTTGACCGGGATCTTTTAGCTACAGCGCATACATGTTCATGGGTTGTGTATGGCATTGCAACTCATTACTATGTAAGTGTAAAAGACTCATCTGTAATACTGCATGTCATTTGTGGAGAGGTGTGGCAATGTGGAGAGGTGTGTTTTTTTTGTTTGTCTTTTTTTTAGAAAAAACCAACCATTCTTTTTCTAATTTTAGACAATCCCTTCAAGATACTGTACATTTGAATGACATGTATGGAATACTACATTTCCCATTTTGCAGTGAAAATTATGATGTGACACCTTACCATGGCAAAATTAGGTTAGAGGTTCCAGGAGCCTTAGGTGGTCTTCATGAAATGATCCTTTTATTATATTACAAATCTGCATTACTAACAATTGCGTAATATACATTGACTGTAGGTCAGGGGTATCAAACTCATTTTACATCACCATTACGGCTTACTTTAAAGGGCCATTGAAGGGCCTTGGGGGTTAGCTAGAGAGCCTAGATAGGGCTATCACAGATGTGCCACCGGAACTCTGAATCTCACCTCTGTGAAGTTCTTGCTGTGTCCTCTGGGGAAATGGAAATCCAGTCCCTCTGCATTAGTATATTGTCCATCCCTGCTCACTGTTGTCACATGCCACACAAAATGACATGGAGGGCTGGACTTGACTTGTGGGCCTGGAGTTTGACACATGCTCTAGATTAGTGGTCCCCAACCTTTTTTTCCACCAGGAACCAATTTTATGCAAGACAATTTTTCCACAGCCCAGTGGGGGTGGGGCTATTGGGGGCGGAGTTTAATGAGGGGTGGAGGTTTAGAACCACACACACAAAAAAGTGTATACTGTGTCATATATATTTATATATATATAAATAACTCCGCCCCCAATAGCCCCACCCCCACTGGGCTGTGGAAAAATTGTCTTGCATAAAATTGGTTCCTGGTGGAAAAAAAAATATATATATATATTCCCTGAATGTAATAATTACAGATAGGTATATTTGCCCCCTGTAGTCATTATAGATTGATGTATGCCCCCTGTAGTCATTATAGATAGATGTATGCCCCCTGTAGTCATAATAGATATATGCCCCTGTCGTAATTATAGAGCTATATGCCCCCTGTCGTAATTATAGAGATATATGCCCCCTATAGCAATTATAGAGATATGCCCTCTGCAGTAATTATAGATAGATACATGCCCCCCTGTAGTAATTATAGATCGCGATAGGCCCCCTGTAAGTAAATAGCCAGGCTAATAAAAAAAGAAAGTTACTCACCTTTCCCCGTTCCCCTGCAGAGCTGCTGCCTCCAGGAGTTGGCGTCCGCCGAGACCCAGCGGCGCAGGGGGTGTGAAGACACCTGTGTTGCTGATGTGTAGATATGCCGCTCAGTGAGCACCGTTCTACAGCGATTGGGAAAGCAGGGACGTAATGAGCCGCACTTGCTTTCTTGCTGGTGAAGCAGCTGCACTAAAGTCAATGGGCGGTCCGCATCATCAGGGCTGCTATCAGGAATTTCAGAGTCCCATACAGCCAAAGTGTCTGGGCCCCTACTCCCCAAAAAAAATAGGTTTAGGTTTATTTTTGTGGAAACTTACTCTATGATATTAATGACACATTGGGCGACATGTAAGAACGAGGCAGCACCAGATAACTGCCATCTATTAAGACCAATATCAGGCGCAGCCCAGTTCAAACATATGTGAGGCGCACTCGAACCGTAGCGAGTATATATTTATAGCTTCGCTACGGCATTTCTAGGCGCATTACAACTGCAACAGGTAAACCACTTTCAAAGTGGTATACCTGATCCTGTACTGTCGCCTGAGCGCTGGAATCCGCCTGATTTATGACTCGCTGTATAGCGGGTTCATAAATCAGCCGCATTCTATGCCTTTTTTAGCCACATGAAATTTGGCATGTAAACGCCAAATTTCATGCATGTCACCCATTATCTTTATTTTGTGGGTCAGTGGAATTACATTGATACCAGATTTCTAAAGAGTGTTTAATGTGTTCTACTAGCTTTTTTCTTAGACCAATAACCCCTTTCTGTTAGCTACGCTCTGTCAGGGATAAGTTGTTATGGGGTTAGGCTTTTTATTTGTATAATTTTCCATTTTAGAGTGCATATGACTTTCCAACCTTTAAATCTAGTGATCGCTAGTTCAATATACTACAGTACTTGTGTACTGCAGTATATTGTCATTCAAGCGATTCCCTATTACACCTTGCCTCTGGCCACAATTAGCATCAGTAGGTAGCTGAGTTAGGTAGGTCGCCTTTCAGTAGAGTAAACCATGCATCCTGCAAAACTTTCTGTAAATGTAAAAAGTTGGACAGAAAGTTCTACAGGAGGCAAACCAGACAAGAAAGTAAAGAGTTAAAAGAGCAAACTATGTGCCCCCCTCACCTGACTACAGTGCAAGAAGTGAATAGTGTGTTTCCCTTAACTGCTTTTGGGAGATGGATGGCTGGGACGACCTCCAGGACATCTTGCTGGTAGCCTAGTTAACGTTTCTTCCAGGGACACCAAAAGTGCCCCAGTGTCACCCAACTGCACCTGGACCAGGTACCAGCGCAGGAAAAAGTGGTCATCTTCCTTTGTTTTTTTTCCTTTTGGCTAAGACCGCCATGATGACTTCTCCCAGCCAGGACTAATCTCTGCAGAATTTACATACACATCTTAGAATCTTCACTTTGCAGCAGCTTCTTAATTATAGGTATATAAGTCCCCTCAGTTAGATAGTTCTATAGTCCCCTCAGTTACAAAGCTCTATAGTCCCCTCAGTTAGGTAGAAGAAAAGGGCTCCTCAGTTAGGTAGCGCTATAGGTTTCTTCAGTTAGGTAGGCATGTACAGGACCCTCAGTAAGGTAGGTATATTTAGGTCCCCTCAGTTAGGCAGGTATATATAGGCCCCCTCACTTAGGCAGGTATATATAGGTACCCTCAGTTTGGCAGGTATATATAACACCAATAAAAATAATAATAATACTCACCTTTTCTCCTTCCCAGCCAAGCACCTTCCTCTTCTGCCCAACACTGGTGGATTGACATCAACACGTCGGCAGTGCCGGGACGCTCCTCCAGCTGGTTCTCGGCCGTATAGCGTTGAGGACGTGCAGCTTTGCAGCCGAGTAGAGGCAGCGGGTGATGAAGTCACTTCACCGCCCCACTGCCCAGTTCACTACTGCCAGGTCTGCGGCGGGTTGCATCATTTGGAGCCAGGGCCGCGGATCAGCAAAGGTCCACGGCCCGGCGGTTGGGGACTCTTGCTCTAGTTGAAGACCGGCGGCCACAATGGTAGGGTACAGCAGAAGCAGTTAGTTTGATTTCCCCACTGCTGCCTTTATAATCAGGGCCAATAAAGGAGTTAATTTCCATTTCAATTTGCTTTATTTTTAATCTTACCATATAATACACTCTGTACAAAATCAAGAAATGTGTTTGCTTGTGTGTCTAGACTACTTCCTACTGTCCTATAGTCAGTAGACAGATGGGATGTAAGAGGAGGGCTTGGGAGGTGGAGAGATGTATTTTCTTTTAAACAAACAGTATGGGGCTACATAGTGCAGGAGTTGGAGAAGAAACAGAAAACACAATACGTGCAGACCAGCTGTATGTTATTTGTTAACAGAATCATTTCTTTAATTGTTTAGATTTGTTTTTAGTTTTTTACAATATTTGGTATTAAGATTTTTAAGGAGATGTATGCAAATCATCACTCTACCAGAGAGGGAAAAGTTATCCCATAAGAGTCAAACCATAATTTCCTTTGAAAAGTCAAGTCACCCATCTGTTGACAGCTGTTTTGGGCTAAATACTAATCTGCATCGGAGGCTCCATAGCAGAAGTAACACCAGATCTATTATATGATGGACACTAATGTTGCCTGACTTAAACATCCAGAGCTCTGACCCTCTGTGTTATGTTTTGCTCAATAGGGCTGAGTTCGGACAACACTTTTCATGACACATTGTGTACTGAGGTCTGCCATCTAGGGCAGCACGCCAAGTAGGCAAGGACAGTGGGCTGGGTGGCAGTCAGGGCCCACTGCACCTCCTCTGACGTGACAAAATAGCAAGAAGAGGATAATAGCAGTTCCTATCCTTACCCTATGTCCTAGAAGAAAATATAGGGAAGAGAAAAAATGTACAACTCCTATTTAACAATAATGGGGTAGCCGCCCAAATAAGGGCGACCCAACCGGGAACCTGTCCTTCAGGAAACCCTATGGACTTTAGGTATAAAAGAAAAATAGCAACAGGGGAGACCAGGGGGATGGCACTAAAACAGTCGACACAGAGCATAGAGGTTCCCACCAAGTAAATATTTAAGATCAATGTAATATTGAAACTAAGTTTATGGAATCACTATGGCAAATCACAAAATGTATTGATAAGGTATCAAGAACTTCCCCTATGCAGACCTCAGCAAACTCCAATGCGTTCCCCCCACAGATATTCATGAGTTCATCAGGGAAATAGAATAATAGATGCTAGAAAGAAAAAAACATGCAGTATAGATACACCATTTACTAAACTTTTGACACATGTGATGGACATTGACTATCCACTTCACCTAGAAAAGAAATTGATGGAACAATCAAAAAGCCAAAGCAATGTTGACTCCTGTATTAAGGACCCCAAACTAGAGTTCCCCAAAAAGATGTATATAGGTTTACCCCCCGGGGTAGGTTTTTAATAATAGAAGACCCCACAAACAGGGAAACGCTGTACAGATATGTTGATAAACACCATTTTAAATGGATCACCCCTGACTATATTATCAACTGGATCTTAATCCATCTCATACAATGTATCCGATGGTGCCATTTCACAAACCAAATTGCTGAAAAACAAAGCAGAGAGAAAGCACCCTCGCCCTCTAGGGCCGAAAAATGGGGGCCCAAAGATAAGTAATCACTATTCCCCAAATTATTGTAGGGGAAGGGAAAATTTCACCTAGATGTCCTCTTGATGAATGAAGACTTATCTTATTTACTTTCCTTTTCCTTCTCCATCCATCCAAATGACTTCTCACAACTCCTCTATGCAAAAATTCCACAAAAAACTTTTTTAGAATCCTCCCCTTTACCACTTTCTATATACTTACCTATTTACCTACCTAATGAGTATGTACCTCCCTATCTAATGGGGGCCTACCCAGCAAAGCACTGCGACTCTGCATCCCCCACAGCAACTTGCTTTCCTATGGTAGGAAAGCTGGGTGCTGTTTAGAAAGATAGGGAGATGGAGACCAAATTTTACATACCTAATAAAAAGACATATGTGCAGGGTTTTTTCTCACTATCTACATTAAATCAGAGTAAACCTCACCCTTTTTAGTCAATTAGGTTTTCCACAATTATTTTTTTTTCCCAAAAATCCCAAAAAGGGATAAGAAAATAAATTTTTAGGCATTTCTATTACCTTTCTCCCAAAGCCCAAAATTTTACATACATTTCATTAGTTTTTGGTAGCGGGTTCCCCTTAATCTTTTTTGGTTTATCCTTTCCAAAGCTTTCTCACAATATTTTTGGTAAAAATTTTTTGGGCCCTTTCCCTTTTCCTTACAGAACGGTGTAACTGAGCCAGTTTTGTGGCCCATCTTGCTGCACCTCCCTTTTTCACCCTTTGCCCATAAAATTTTAAAATAAGGATTGAAATCAGGCTTTGGTTGATTGGCCACCCCCAAAAAACATTGATTTGGGTTTTATTTTTTAATCTTTCTTTTTGGGAAATTTAAAGGAAAAAAATATCAAAAGTCTTTTTCATAAATTATATTCTTTTTAAAGCCATCAGTATTTTTGTTAAACGTTTTTTACTGCTATACTTCCTTATCCCAACTTCAATACCCCTCACACACCCTTTCCCTTTGAAAAAGATCATTTGCCTTTTAAGAAGAAAAGGAAAGTCAAGGATTTTCCTCCCCCCCCAGATAATAAAGAGGAATAGTTTTTGAAAATTGGGGTTGCAAAACACTAATGCTTCAAAACGTAAAAAGCAAATTATAACTTGTCCTTAGAACCCCCCAAATCATGTATTGAAAAAAATAATTTCTTTTTGTTTAAAAAAGTTCTTTTGGGGAAATTTTAAATTTTTACTGGTAAATTAAACTTCAGTTTCCCAAAGCCCCCGAAAGGGAAAGGGCTGTCGGTCGGGGTTTCTCGAGCCCCTGGCTGTCGGCAGAAATAAAAATAATAATAAAATTTTCGGAGGGGGCTTTTAAATTGGATAAGGGGGTGAAACAAGAAAAATTTTCCACACCGGTTTTAAATTTCATCTTGACAGGGGTTCCCCGTTACCCGGATTCAAAACCGAGGTTGCTGGGGGAGGGGGGGCTGACCCCCCAACCCATCAACTAAACCGGTCCCGGAGGGGCCCGAATCATTTGGGGCCCTGATCAACCCCATAAAAAATGGGGAAAAGTTAGCAGATTTTTAAAGTCTGTGACATTAACGGGTTTTTTGGGACTTTCCCCAAGTGAAAGTCTTTTTTTGGTTGTCGCCCCCCTTACGAGACCTGTGAAAACGTTCATTTGGTGGCCTCAACGTGTGCTCTGAACAAGGAAAATCCCGGTATCATTTTCGTTTTTCCCTTTAAAAACCCCAACCCCAAATTTAATGCCTTTTGCTTGTTCCTTTTGTAAAGTAAACGTGACGGGATATTTGTATAACCTTTCAGTATAAATTTTTCCCAGTGTAGGTCAAGTTTGGGCCCCAAAATGGAAAAAAAAATGAGATATCAGAAAATAAGCGCCCGGTAGCGAGCCAAAGGGCCTTTTCCCTAAGTTTTTATAGATTTATATAAAATTTACAGTTATATACAGAAAATTAGTTATAGAAAAAGATTGATCTGAGATTTGATTTTACGGGAATAAGCCTTTTTAAAAGTTATATACAGATATATTAAGACATTTGTTTGGCATTCCTAAGAAAAAACTAAAAAATTGCCAAAGTCGGGGTTAAATAGTTATGGGACAAAACAATCTGAAAAAATTTGGTTAAAATAGCCATAAACCTTTTATAGAAAAAAGGGTTTTGGGTTTTTCTGAAAAGCCTGTTATAGACGGGAAATTTTGGGTTTCTGATTACCTTTTAATACAGAGGGGTAAACAAAATTTTGGATTTGAGATTACCCTGTTATGCAGAGGGTTTATAATCAGATGAAATTTGAGATTATTTTCGTATAACCCGGGGCAAAACCCCAAAACAACCGTGTGTTAATTTTTTCTGTTTTTATTAGGTAAGAAAAAACTGCATTCGGGGAAAAAATTTTTTATTAAAGCAAACATCATTTGGGTTATCTTTCACACAAAAAATTCTGGCAGATTTATAACCTTGCCCTTTCAATTCAAAACAACGTTAAGGGGGGTTTTTTCCCCTGCGGGCAAATTTTCCCTCTCGGCTGTATTTTGGAACGGGAAAAATTAATAGGGCTCATTTAAAAAGGTGCAAGCGAGTACTTTGATCGAAAAGAAAAATGGGAAAAAAAAAAATGGGGAATTTGAGAGAAAAAGCATAATTCCCCTCTGGTAAGGGACATAAATCATAAGATAAGCTAGCATGTTGAGACAATCGCTAAAAAAAGGAAAAATAACGATGTTTTTTTTAGCAAAGAAATAGTTACTTTAAAACCCTGAAATGTAAAAAATAAGAAGGATTTGAAAAAAGGGAAAAAGTATAAAGGGGAAAGTTTCCCCCCCCAAAATTCCAAGATGGCGACTTTCAATGTTGGGGGGACAAACTCATCAAATTTTCCCATTAACACTAAAAATTTTGCGTAGATTGGGGGAGGAACGAACAACACTGCAACCTTGAATTACCTCAATTCCTGCCCCTCAGTTCCCATCCCCAACCCCTCCCAAATTTCTGTACCTTTTTTTTAATGGGGTCCAAACATTCTTTTGTACCCCAAAGGCAAAACCAAACCCCCCCTTTGCTTTTTTTTTGGCCAAATTTTGAAGCCCCCAAAATGCAATTCCAAAAACCCGGAATTTCCCGGGTTTTTGGGAATTTTGAAACAGGGGCCCATCTTGAACCCCAAACATTCCACCCCCGTCTTTCCTCCATGCAATTCACTTTTTACTACTAATGTAAACTTTTAAAATGCAACCCCGTGTGATAACGTCTTTGCTAGCACACCGGGCAAAAAAACCCCCCACCAAAAACCCCGGGCAATCAATCTCCCCCTTTTGCTCCCCCGTCTTCAAAGGGAAAACCCCCCCTCCTCAATAGCCGCTTTTTTGGGACTTTCAGTGATAACGGGAAGGGAAGATTGGGGGGGGAACAATTTTGCCATTAACTACAGGATCCCCAGGACCCACATTTTGCAACCCAAAATTTAAAGGACCCCCCAATATTTTTCCTATTGCCCCACAGCACACAACTGCTGCTTTAGTTAAAAGATTAAACTTTTGTTTTACCTTTTTCCCCGTTTGATGGACCCGTAAAAAATAATGTATCCCTTTAACAATTGTGTTCTTTTTTCTGAAACAAACTAAACATAAGAACTTTAAGGGGCCCAAAAAAGAACAATTTCCCCAATCGTTTCCATACTGCTTATTTCTTTTGGAAATTTTTTCCCCGTTCCCACCAATGTCATTTTGGTACAGGCCCCCATTCCCCGAAATTACTTGACACAAGCCAATTCCCCCCCAGTACCTGAAGTTTACTAAAAGACGCTATGTCCAAATGTCTAAAAAGACTACAGGCTACTCAAACCACAACTCCCCAGGAAAACCCTTCCCCTTGCTCAGGATTAAAACCCCCTCGGGTTTCCGTTGCAAACTACCCCCACTTTTCCCCCACCACCAGAACCAGAACTCATTAAAGGCTTACCCCTCCCTTTTTGGGCACACCACCCCCATCCCCCCTCCCTCCACGGTTTCCCCTTTCTCTGCCATTTTCTACCTTCCACCATCACCCCAAACCCACAATACCCCGGGATAAACCCAAACAACTTGCCTTTTCCCACCCAACCCAAGTAAATAACCCTAAGACCTAAATTTGCCCAGCCCTTTGAAAAAAAAAACTTTGGCATTTTCCCATGGCACCCAGCCAATACAGAAGCATTTTCTGCTTGTGGAAAGACCTATCCCATGCTCCCGCACCAAGGCGGGGGATTTTTTTGGGCCTATCACCCAAATTAGCTCTACAAGAAGACTTTTTTGTGGCATCGGGTACTTACTCATCGGGGAAGATTTTCTGCCGTCGTCTTCATTCTTGGGCCAAAGGGAAACCCTTTGGGCTGAATCCTCAGTAATACCCCTTCAATTCTACTCAAAATTTCCAAAGGGAATCCGGGAGAATTTTATCCCCGGGATGTCGGCCTTAATTCCGGGACCATGGTTTTGGACATAAAACACTAAACTCACAAAATCCTCTTTAAACGGTTTTTTTTAAAGGGTTTAAAATTTAAACCAAATTTGGGGGGACTTTGAAACAAATCGAACAAAAAATATGCAGAGTTAACCGAAGCAACTTCTCCCATTGCAAGGAACGACTGATTCATCCCAACAATTGAAGAAAGTTTTTTAAATTTACCCTATTCCAAAGCTCCCACAAAGGGGCCCAAAAAGCCAGCCAGACACCATACCCCCACAATAACCAATTCAAGTTTTCCCTAGTTTTTTCAACCCACAGACTCCAATCGAGAGAACGGGGTTTTGCAACCTTTCCAAACCCCACACCCCCGGGCCCGGGCAAGGCTTAAACCCCCGAAAAAATTGTTTTTAAATTTCCCAAACCGATCCGGACATATCATTAGGGAGTGCCGCGGCCCAAAAAACTCCCTGACCCAACAAAAAAGGGAAACTTGGGTACCAATGGACAACAACTACCCGGGAATAACCCCCAAGCATTAATCCCTTTAACCTCATTTTCCGTCTTTGGGGCATCAAGCCTCCCAAAAATTTAAAAACAAACACAACGCAGACCTCAGTCCCGCAATAATAATCCATTTATGGGACCTCAATTTACCAAACTTTTAAAAATATTTATACCAACAAGCAAAATCCCCCAAAATGAATCTTTTCCCCCCTTTCCAAAATCAAGACACCCCCCTATCGTAAATCAGCCAAAGGGCCCCGGGAAAACTATTCTAACCGTTTTTTCTCCCAAAGCTTCAGAGAAAACCCCTGTTAGTCAATCCCCGAACCCGTGTTTTTCCCCTCAATCTTCCAAAATAATGGCCACCAACTTTCCCTTTTCCCTTTTAAGGTACAGGTGCAGCCAGATCGGTTCTTTAAAACTTCCCTACATTCCACCGGACGTCATACCCTTTTTATTCAAATTTAAGTGGATGGGCACCAACACAGACTCGCTTAACCTACCCTGTGCCCAAATTGGGACATCAAGGGCTCCCCTTTTCTAGACTAAATTATTCCCCTCCAAAATTCCCAAATAATCTTTCCCTTTAAGCTTTTTTTCTTTCAAACATGAAAGCTACTATTTAGATAAAATTCCCCTTTTTGGGAAAGTATTTTTGGGGTACAAAACCCAATTTTTTACATGAACCTACAAGCTATTCCCCGCGCTTTACATTGGGTTTTTTCCACATCAAGCCAATTTAAAACCCCCGAACTTTGACACAAGTAAAACCTCCTGAAGTTTGGGCCCAAAGGTTTCCCGATTAAGTTGGCATCCTTTTCCCTCTCACCTGTACATGTCTTCCCTTGGGAAAAAGGGGGCTAACCCCCCCCTCGCTTGCCCGGGTATCCCTTTAAGCATGATTTTAAAAAAACAATCCTGGGGTCACAAATCAAACAAACCCCGGATAATGGGGTACCAAACCACTGCATTTTCTCCTCAAATACACCTTGGTTTCCCCCTGTTTCCCCAAGAAAAGTTTTTCCCCGGGGAACCTCCAAAAATACCGTTTGGTTCAGGGCCCCAGGACAGCCCCTTGCTTCACGGGTTAAAAAAAAATCCCGTGGTCCCCAAAGCTCTGTTCTCCTCAGCCAAGAACCCTTACTTAAAAAAGCTGCCAACTTCCCAGCTTAAGGTTTTTTGCAATGGTCCTTTTTCAGGTGGGCCCCCTACACAAGGACTGTCAATTAAAACCCTTTTGGCTTTCAAATTTTCGTGGTTTCTTTAGCCCACCTGGGCCCAAAGGGTGCTTCAAAGGGCCCCCAGAACTCACCCCAATCATTTTAAATTTAAACCCTTCAGGAAAATGTTGAAATTTTTCCCCCTTGTTGCACCTGAAATTTTCCCAAATTTCAATCAAGCTTTTGAGTCCCTTCCCTTTAAAATTTGGCATCAATCAACGCAAAATTTTTACAGTCCCCCAAACTCCAATGGTGTTTCTAAAAAAATTGATTCCTTGGAAAATTGCAATCAAAGGGGACTTTAAAAACCTTACTGATGAAAGGTAAAAAGCTGTTAGCCCCATTTCTTCACCGAAAAATCTAAAACAACTACAAAAAATTTTTAGGCCTCGGGCACTTACTGTCTTTAAATATAAAAAAAGCCTCCAGCTTTTGCCCGGGTTTTTCACTATTCTTTTAAAGGGCATTATTTACAAAAAAAGAACTCTCACTTGAGGCACAAAGTGTTTCAAAACCCCGGGAAAAAACCCTATCCAAAAACTTTCCCATCTGGGAATCCCCGGGCCACTCCCAGCCCCTTTTAACCCCCTTTTCCCAGTTTAAGACTAAAGGCCAAGTTTTAGAAGTCCGGGCCAAAAACATGGAGACGAATTTAGACCTCTTGGATTTCTATTCTTGAAAGTTAAAACCTGTTTTTCACAAACTGTCCCCCCAAATTTTCCCCCAAGTTTTTTAATTTCGCACAAGTTGTTCTGGAAAAAAAATCAAGACAAACATTTTAGGCCCCTAAAAGTCAATGTTTTGGGTCACCCCAAGGATTCTGAAACAGTCCAGCAACCTTTATCTCAAATAAACGCGCCATCCCGTATACAATGCCCATTACTGATGCCTGAAAAAAGTCACTTTTAAGAGATGTACTTCCCCTCAACCCAGCCACTCGCTTCCTCTCTCAATGGGGGGGGGAAATGAAAAATCATCACCCCAAAATTTAATACCAGACAGCCAAGGATAACCTCTTTTTTAAATGTCTTGGGAAAAAACGGAGGCGAATCCTCCCATCCCTTCCCCACTGTCCTCTACATTCAAGTTGGAACACAGACTATGTCTTCTTCACAGATGGATCCAAATCGGATGATCAAGGAACGATTCCAAACAGGATTTTTCTGTGGTTTCCGTGCAAGAAACCGTGAAAATCAGCATCTTTTACCCTTTTAGAATGCCCCCCCCAAGAAGGGGAACTCTGGGCTGTAAAAAGAAAACTTTTAACTCGCCCAAAAAGAAGACCATTTAAAATATACACCCACTCAGCCCTTTTGACTTTGGCCTTTAAATGGGCCCCGCGAGGTTTCCAAAACAGCTAAATGGAAAAACCCCCTCAAAATCAAGAACCATTCCCGAAAACCCGGTGCATGCTCCCAATTGCCAGCTCAAGTGGCCTGTTTTTTAAGACTAAAAGCCCATGGAAAATAAGACGTTAAGTAGAAGGCACCTTTCAGAGCAACGTGGGTTTAAAGGCCACAGCCTCTTTCCCCGGGGATTTGAGAGGAACAGGGAGTGGGTGTATATGTCGACCAAAAAACAGAGAAGAAATGGAAAAAGAAAGAAAGAGAAAGTGAGAAAAAAGAAAAGATAAAGGGGAGAAAAGGAAAGAATAAGGTGAGAAGAAGAAAGAAGGAAAAAAAAGAAAAGGGGAGAATAAGAAGAAAAAAAGAATAGGAGAGGAAAAAGAAGAGAAGAACCCAAGGGGAAAAAAAAATCATTTGAATCCAGGTGTTTAAACCCGTTTTAGGGGGCAAAACTCAAACAAATTGGGTTAAAAAAAAAAAAGCCCCCCAAGAAAAGGAAAGTGGGGAGGAAAATTTGGGGGCAGAGATAAAAAAAAAAAAAACCAAAGATTGGGTTCCCGGGAGAAAAAGACAATAACTTTTTTTTACCCAAGGGGATTATACCAAACTGTAGTTCAATGGGCCCTGATACGGGCCCAAAAACCCAACAGATGAAAAAGCCAAGGTTTCTTTAATCAACAAGATATAAACCCAGCACCCAGAATCTTCCCTTTTCCGGAAAGTAGCTATGCTAAAGTTGTGAAAAAAATGCAAAACTTGTAACCCAAAGGGGGACTTAAAGCCAACACCAAGGAACAATTGGCTAAAAACTATATCCTTTCCAGTGGATCCCGAACCCGGGAAAACATTTTTAAATTTCCAAGAGTGGAAAATACAATTTTGTTTTTTGTTGGGGGGAAAATTTTCAATGGGGCCCCGAAGCCAAACCCCGTTACCAACAAAGAACCCCCAGAACCCACCCTTAAGAAACTATTGGGCTGAATTGGGGAAAAGCAGATTTGGATCCCCCGAGGTTAAATTTAAATCTGATAAAAAATAAGAGAGGTAATTTGGATAAACCCCTCAATTTCCATAACAAAAGATATTTACAAAACAACTTTTCAAATTTACTGGGGTAAACTATAAAAAAAAAACTTTTTAAAAAATACCATAAAAAAAGGGAAATTTCCCCATTTAAAGGGGGTTTACACCCTTTTATATACTATAATAAAAGAGATAAATAGTGGGAAAACAATGAAAACTGGCCCCCACACATCCCAAACACTAACAACCCATAAATTTAGAAAAGCAAGGAAAACCCTGATAAGGGGGCGACCCCCACCGGAAAACCCAAAATAGGAAAAACCCCAAAAAACACCCTATGAATGAATGTTTTTTAGAGTGAAAAAGTGATAAAAAACAAAAAAAAAAAAAAACCCACGCGCTTTTTCCCTTTTTTCAAAGATTAAAATGAGAATTCCTCAGGGTTTAAAATACAAAAGTAAAATTTAAAAACTTATTGACATGTAGGTTTCAATCTCTTAATTTTAAAAAGACAACTGCATAGACATATAAAAAACAAAAATTTTTTATAAACCTATATTTGATTTTCAATTGTCGCATCAAAACAAGGTCTTTCCCCGGAAAAATTAAATTTAAAACTCCCCTGCATAATATAAACCTTATAACTAACATCAACAGCATTTTCAAAAAAAAATACAATTGGAAAATGTCTCGTTATGGCAAATAGTAGCACATTCCCTAAACCAAATTTTGGTTTTCCCCCGTGGGGATAACCCCTACTTACCAATCCTTAAAATACCCTAAAAATAAAGCAAGGCCGCTTAATTAAAAAATTGGGGTTTGGGGACGTTTTAAATTCCTAGCCCCCCATGGGAAAAAAAAACATTCTGTCAAAAAAAAAATGTACCAAACAAAGTCAATTTAAAAATCACTAATATCAATGTATTGGGGAGTTTTTAAAAAATGCATCTAATACTTACTTTAAAAATAGTGGAGACAAATTTTCTGTCCCTTTACCCCGGGCATTGGGGGGGATGTCCGAGGTTCCGGCGTCTCTCCCCTCAGAATGTGCCCCATGCGCACCTTTTTTAAAAAGAACAAACCGCCCGGGAACAGAGATACGGGCCCCTCGCCTGACCTTTGGTGAGGAGTATTCCATTCACCGGGCAGCGAGACTTTTCCCCCGCTTAGCCCTTGAACTCTCTGGGCCCCCTCCCGCATTTTGGCTTCGCTGTGTTTGGGACAATTATTGTTTTAAAATAAGATAAGATTTGGGGTTACCCCAAAAAAAAAAGGGGGTCAAGGAAACCCAAAATAAATATGATTAAACACAGGAACCCCTTCTTTAACCCTTTATTTTCCCAAAAAAAAATCGACTGGGACAGTCTCATATTAGACTAATTGGTACATTTGATCGGGCCCCACTCGACCCCCAACAATTTTTTTAGGGGACAGCAGAAACTTTGTCTCCCTATAAAAAATAAGAAATTTGATTCATTTTTTAACTGCAATACACTTTTCCCATTAGGGGAAATATAACTTTTTATATTTTTTTGGGGACAATTTTTTTTTTGGACAGGGAAAGTAATATACATGGGGGGGGATGAATTTGGGGGGGGAAAAAGGGGCCACCCAAGCCCAATTTTAAAGGGAGCGAGCTTGCTATAAATTCTTACGTAAAATACAGATTGGGATAGGTTTACCCCCAGGGGATCAAATAGATACGAAGTGCTCTATTTGCCAAAATAAAGACTTTTTCCCAAATCTGTATTTTTTTGATATCATGTTTATCGTTGGGTTATAAGGTTCTATATTTTGCAGGGAGTATAAATCACATCCCGGCAGACCTTGATTGATGCGACAAATGCAATCTAAAGGATATAAAAAAACTATTTTTTTTGTATATGTCTATGCAGCTTGCTTTTTAAAATTAAGAGATTGTCCCTACATGTCAATAAAAACTTTTTTACTATTATGTAACCCCTGAGAATTCTCAATTAATCGAGAAAAAAACGCAGGTTTTTTTTGTTTTTTATCACATTTCATCAAAAAACACATTAAATTTCATAGGGGGAATTAGGGTTTTCTTTTTTGGGTTTCCCGGGCGGGTCGTCCTTATCGGGACTTTTTCCCTTGCATTTCCACTTAAGGTAGTTATGTATGGGGAAAGGGGGGCATGTACATTGTTTTTCACAAAATTTTACTCTAATTATGTATATAAAAGTGTCAAGCTTTATGGGAATCTACCTTTTAATGGATTATTAAAGTTTTTTTTATATTTTACTCCAGTGATTGTTATTAAATCTGACCAAGGACCTGCCTTTTACTGCAGAAGTATCCAGAGACATTTTTTAAAATGCAGGAGCTACCTAGACCTGCACAACCCCTACCATCCCTGAATTCAAAAAGGAAAAATGGAAAAAATGAACCCACCTGAAGGAAAAAAAAAAAAAATTCTGAAAACTAGAAATAAACACTCTTCCCCGGCCCAAAACCCATCCAATAATTTATTCTGTCAAAAAAACCCCCAGGGGAGCCCCACGGGGCTCCCCCAGGAATAGTATTCTCAGGCCCCCCAGATTTGGGGGGTTTTTCACAAAGGGCAGTTGAGGCAGGAAATAGCCTTGTAAAATATGTTATAACTTGTAATGAATTTAAAATAATCCAGCCCCTAGTGTTTTTCCCCCATTCCAAATTTAGACTCTGACAAACTACATCCTGGTGACTTTGTGTGGTCAGAAAAACTCAGAGATTTTCTGGAGCCCAAAAACCATACCAAGTACTCCTGAGTCCCCCAACCCAAGGAAACTTTAAGAAAGACCCACCTGGGTGCTGCTTCACACTGCAAGAAAGTGAAATGTACCAAAAGTCATCATGAACTTTTCCCTTATCCCCTTTCATATGTTTTCTAGTCCCGGATGGTGAAAAATACAAGAGGGACAACCAAGGGGTGTTGCCTGATGAATTCAAAGCTAGGGACCCGGTTCAAAGGGGTTTTAACATTACCCCCAGAAACAATCAAAAAAAGTATAACTTTGGTAAATTACTCTATTGCAATCAACAATGTTTATAATTACCCTCGAGATCCTTTCAAGGGATAGCTGAACAATTAAGCGCCACCCCCATCACGACTCCCAAATCATTGAGAGTTTTTAGATTGTAAACAAATCCATTGATCCTCTGCCGGGGGCCTCTGGGGTTGCACCTGGCGACGTGGTCAAACTTTCCCTCCTTACCATCAAAGGGTCGGAGGGGGGCCGGCGTTGCTTGGTTAGCCCCTGGAGAAGCCTGCAGTAGTTTCAGGGGTTTCAACACCCTGTTCACCCTGCTGTCTAAGCGAGTGACCTTTACCCCTTCTGTCCTTTTTAGGAAAAGCATAAATCCCTTCCCGCCCTAAGGGGAGCGTTAAAAATTTTTCTATTTTTAGGGGGACTGTCAAGTTGGAAAATTAAGGGAAAAAACATCAAATCTTTTTCATCTTTAAAATTTTTTATTAAGCTCACAATTTTTGTTAAACTGCTTTTAAAACTCTATAAAAACCCTTACGAACTATCAATACTCTCACACGCTTTCCTTGAGACGATGCATTGCCTTTTAGAAGCAAAAGTCAAGGACTTCCTTCTCCCCCCAATAATAAAAGGGGAACGTTTGAGATTGTGTCATATCACTAATCTTTCATACGTACATTCAAATTAAACTTGTCTCAAGAAACCACCAATTAACCAATTAATGATTGATAAAAAAGTCCTGTGATTAAAAAATTCATTAAGAATTTTCTGTATTAAACTTCAGATTCCACCAAACGGGAAACTGTCGGTCATTTTTCTCGAGCTCTGGCTGTCGACAGCAATAATAAATAATATAAATTTGGGGGGAGGCATTTATTTGGATAAGGAGTGGAACAAAGAGAATTTTCCACACCTGATTTAATCATCTTGACACATCCACTTTAGAACCAGTTTGGCAGTATGCTTCCAGTCACTGTCCATTTGGAAGACCCATTTACACCCAAGCTTGAACTTCCTTCGATTTTCTTGAGTTTGCTTTATTTTGTCACCTAAACTTCTTTCCTCATAATGCCCTCTATTTTGTGAAGTGCACTAGTCCCTCCTGCAGCAAAACAACCCCATACCATGATGCTGCCTCCCCCGTGTTTCACAGTTGGAATGGTGTTCTTAAGCTTCCAAGCTTCTCCCTTTTTCCTCCAATCATAACGATGGTTATTATAGCAAACAGTTAAATTTTAGTTTCGACAGTCACAGGACATATCTCCAAAAATGTAGGTCTTTGTCTCTGTGTGCATTTTCAGCCATTAATCTGGCTTTTACAGTATATGTAAAACAATATATCTATTGGAGTAATGGCTTCTTCCTGGCAGAATGGCCTTTCCGTCCATGTCGATACAGTACTCGGTTCACTGTGGATAATGACACAATGTTACCAGCTTCCATCAGCATCTTCACAAGGTCTTTTGCTTTTGTTCTTGGATTGATATGCACATGTCACACCAAAGCACTTTCATCTCTGAGGCACAGAACCCGTCTCCTTCCTGAGCAATATGATGATTGGACATTCACATCTTGTTTTCTACTTGGTATAATTGTTTGTACAGATGAATAAGGCACCTTCAGGTATCTGGAAATTGCACCCACGGATGATCCAGACTTGTGCAAGTCCACAATTCTCTTTCTGATGTCTTGGCTGACTTCTTTAGACTTTTCCATGATGCTACACACAGAACAAGTGTGTTTCTGGTGTGCATTATTTGTGTCTCTAATTAACTCAAATGTTGCCAATAAACCAAATCAGAAGCTTCCAAAGACAAGACATCATCATATGGGCTGTCCCAAAGTATTCCTAGTGTATATAAACTTCTGACTTTGCAGAAAGTAATAAAAATGCCTGCGCAGCATGATGATTTCACACTGCATGTACAGGAAGAAGATGGAGAAAAGCGGGAGCTTCAGGGAGCGGGGGAAAGGTTAGTACTGTTTTTAAATTTTTAATTAGCCCTGTGTACTTCCTGTGGAATATATAACCTGCCTATATGTCTATTGGGGAACCTATAACCTATCTATGTACCTACGGGGGGACCTATAGCCTACCTATATATCTACTGTGGGACCTATAACCTTCCTATATACCTATTGGGGGACATATAACCTATTTACATACCTACTGGGGGATCTTATTACTTATACTGGGGGACATATAACTTACTGGGGCACCCTATTACCTATACTGGGAGGCATATAACTTTCTGCGTTGTGAAATCGCTAACAGTCGTTAAGCCGGTTGTTAAGCCCTCAAGTTGATTGATAAGAGCTTAGCAATTGACTCTGGGGTCTATAATATATATGAATTGGGTAGAACTAAGTTAAATATATCAGTTTGGCCCTTTAAAACCATTCCAATTTCTCATGTGGCCCCATGGGAAAACTAATTGCCCACCCCTGCTCTAATTATCCGGTTACTGCCGCAGGCAGTTTTGACCCATTGACCCATAGCAGAACTGTCACTGATCATGGATACATGGATACATGGAAGGAGTTCGGGATCCGCAATGTGTGGGAAAGTCGGAGTTTGTAGGCCACTGGGTTGATCTTTTTGAGGACTACAAATGGACTGAGGTAACAGGGGCCTAGCTTATAGCTAAGGATCTTCAAACGAACGTATCTAGAAGACAACCAGACCTTATACCCAGGAACAAATGAAGGAGGAGATCTGCGGCATCTGTCCGCTCGCTTCTTGGACTGGGCGGAGGCTTGTTGCAGGGCCTGCCGATTGTCGCTCCAAATGGACTTGAGGTCGTGGACCAAGGAGTCCACGGCAGGGACGTCCGAGGCCTCAGCCAGCGGGAGGGGTGGGCGGGGATGAAGGCCATAAACTACAAAAAATGGAGAAGCTCCCGCCGACTCTGAATCCAAAGAATTGTACGCAAATTCTGCCCAAGGTAACAAGCTGGACCAGTCATCCTGCCGAGCAGATACAAAATGGCATAGGTAGTTCTCTAAGATCTGATTTACCCTTTCCACCTGCCCGTTAGTCTGGGGATGATAAGCTGAGGAAAAGTCCAGGTTCACTTTAAGCTGGGAACAGAGGGACCGCTAGAACCCGGACACAAACTGCACCCCATGATCCGACACGATATGCCGAGGAAGGCCATGTAAATGAAAGACATGCAAGAAGAAGAGGGTCACAAGACGAGGTGCAGAAGGCAGCCCTGGCAACGGTACAAAGTGTGCCATTTTGGGGAAGTGATCCACAATGACCCAAATGACGGTGTTAGCGGCAGAGGGTGGAAGATCAGTAATGAAGTCCATTGCAATATGGGACCAAGGGAGGTTAGGGATGGGCAGAGGTTGCAGCAGCCCCGCAGGCCTGAGGTGGGAAGCTTTGTTGCGTGCACAGGAGAAGCAGGATCCGACAAAGTCCTTAACATCCTTGACTAAGTTTGACCACCAATAGTAGCAGGCGATCAGCTGCCCGGTCTTACGAACACCCGGGTGACCGGCAGCCTGAGAGCATTGACCCCAATTCAGGACTCTCCTACGAAGCGCGGGGCGCACGTAAGTCTTGCCAGGCGGTACCTGTCGGAGATCCACATGGCCTACGGTGATCAGGCGGTCAGGAGGAATGATGTGACTAAGTGGAGACTCTTCACCCAAAACTTCAGAGGCACGTGAAAGGGCATCAGCTTTAATGTTCTTCTCTGCTGGCCGTTAGTGAATCACAAAGTCGAACCGTGAGAAGAACAGGAACCAGCAGGCCTGCCTGGGATTAAGACGCTGAGCTGTTTGTAGGTACGCCAGATTTTTGTGATCCGAATAAATAGTTATCGGATGGTGAGTCCCCTCCAACAGATGCCGCCATTCCTTGAGGGCTAGCTTAATGGCCAGCAATTTGCGGTCTCCAATGATGTAGTTTTTCTCAGCCAGGAGAAGGTTTTTGAGAAAAAACCACAAGTAACCGTCTTGCCCTTAGAGTTCCGCTGAGAAAGTACCGCCCCTGCTCCCACCGAAGAAGCGTGGACCTCCAGGAAGAAAGGTTTCTCGATGTCTGGGCGCGACAGGACTGGGACAGAGGCAAATGCAGCCTTGAGCTGGCTAAATGCCTCTTCGGCTGCCTGTGGCCATTGCTTCGGATTACCAGTCTTCCTCGTAAAGGCCACCATATGGGCCACCAGCATAGAAAAATGGGGAATAAATTCACGATAGTAATTGGCGAACCCCAGGAAGCGTTGGATGGCCCGAAGGCCGACTGGACGAGGCCACTTCAGAACGGCAGATAATTTGGCCGGGTCCATTTGAAGTCCCTTGGCAGAAATTATGTATCCAAGGAAAGGCAGACTGGTCTGATAGAACTGGCACTTCTCCAACTTGGCATAGAGATTATTTTCCTGGAGACGACTAAGGACCTGGCGCACATGGAGACGATGGGACTTGGCATCCGGAGAAAAGACCAAAATGTCATCCAGGTACACAATGACACAGGAGTATAGAAGATCATGAAAAACAGGGCTGTGGAGTCGGAGTCGGAGTTGTGGAGTCAGAGTCGGTGGCTATTTTGCAGGAGTCGGAGTCGTCATAAAATGGACCGACTCCGACTCCCAAAATATATAATCAGTTGGTCCATTTAGTTCAATGCAAAGAGCAAGAGAAATTGGGTCCGGCCAGTGTTACTGCTCCCATATCTTTAGCCTTATCACATGAGGAGTGTAATTGATGACATGGAGCAGGCAAAGCGCTGCCCCCAGGTGAAAAACATTCCACTCCCATGACAAACAAATTTCAGCAACATTTTTCACCTGCTTTCAAAGAAGTATAAGATCAACCATTCAAATGTTCCTGCAGTGTTTTGCATATTTACAATTTTTGTGTATATTTTACACTGACAAGCAAAATGGTAACAATGTTTTGAACTTGTGACTTTCAGGCTTAATATCTCACCATCCACTACAGCTTTGTACATGAGGCTACTGTAATTTTATTTACAGTCATCTTACCTATCTTATACCTAAATTTGACTTGCAAGTATTTAGCATCTGTTTAGTTCTGCAGATTCTTTCCTGTAACTGCATTGTTACTGTTTTGCTCCTAAAAATCAGAGTTTTGATTTGTATTATTTTGTTAGTCTTTGGGAAATTCACCTTTGGTTTTCAATACTGCCTGAATCCTTCTGGTCTCTTGATCAGATTCAAGCATGTCTTGACCAAAATCTGATCCCAGGTCTCTTCTACACATTCCTAATGTTGGTGCAGATTGGACTTGGATACAAATACAGCTTTTTCTTCAACTCTACCCACAAGTGTTCAAAAGATCAAAACATTGTTACCCTTTTGCTTGTCAGTGTCTGTTCTACCTAAATAGCTTGATTATTGTATCATAAGGTGATAAACAGCCTGATGGGATCATTTTACTACAGTAAATTTATCACTTAAACTTGCGCTGTGTATGAGGGAGTCAGGAGTCGGAGTCGGAGGTTTGGGAAATTGAGGAGTCGGAGTCGGGGCTTCGGCTTGCCGACTCCACAGCCCAGATGAAAAATCTCGTTAACGAAGCCCTGGAATATGGCAGGAGCGTTACAGAGACTGAACGGCATAACTAAGTATTCAAAATGCCCGTCTCGTGTGTTAAATGCTGTTTTCCACTCGTCGCCCTTCCGGATGCGGATGAGGTTATAGGCTCCTCGCTTGTCCAATTTGGAGAAAATCTTGGCCCCTCGTAGGTGTTCGAAGAGTTCGGTGATGAGGGGCAGCGGGTAGCGGTTTTTCACAGTAATCTCATTAAGGCCACGGTAGTCTATGCAGGGTCGAAGCGAGCCATCATCTTTCTCCACAAAGAAGAAGCCGACGCCAGCCGGGGAAGAGGACTAACGGATGAGTCCTTTCCTGAGATTCTCCTGTATATAGTCCGACATGGCCTTGGTTTCTGGCACGGAGAGTGGATAGACCCTGCCCCGCGGAGGGCTTGTGGCTGGCAGAAAATCTATCAGACAGTCGTAGGGACGGTGAGAAGGCAACGTTTCGGACTGTCTTTCAGAGAAGACATCGGCGAAGTCCTGGTACTCGGCCGGCAACCCTGGCAGGGGTTTAGAGGGCGCCGGCAGCGTAGTCGGGCGCATCAAGTGAGGTGCCACCAGACAACAGAACTGGCAATCTTGTCCCCAACGTGTGACTTCGCCAGTCTTCCAGTCCAGAACAGGTGCGTGTTGCTGCAACCATGGCAAGCCCAGCAGGACTGCCGACGAGGAGTGGGGCAGCACATAGAAGGAGCTCCTCTCAGAATGCAGCACCCCTATGCGCATAGAAAGAGGCTCCGTGCGACAACAGATGGTATCGCGCAGGATCTCACCACTTACAGAGGAGATGACCAGAGGTTTCTCGAAGCGAAGCGGGAGCCGAAGTTTTGATAGCAGGACGGCATCCATAAAATTCCCTGCAGAACCGGAATCCAAGAAGGCAGGAACTTGGACACGAGATCCACAACTCGTAACGATCTGCACTGGCATGGAGAGGGACTATTCACACCTAAGGACACCTCTCACACGTGGCCTAGGTGCGAGCGTTTCCCGAACGTGGGCGAAGCGGACAGTCTCGCCGAAAGTGCTCTGCACTGGCGCAGTAAATACAGAGATTTTCTGCACGGTGACGGGATAGCTCCTGTTCGACAGATGAAAACGGTCCACTTGCATGGGTTCCTCACCAGAGTGCTGACGGAGAGGCAGAGGAGGTTTTTGGAGGACCGGAGACAGACGAGGAAACTGACGAGGCCGGGCAGAGTCACGTTCCTGGTGAAGCTCTTCCTGCCTTTCAGTGAAACGCACGTCAATGCGTGTGGCCAGATGGATCAAGTAGGACAGAGATGCCGGGAGGTCTCTCGCTGCCAAGGCGTCCGTAACCCTGCTAGAGAGGCCTTTCTTGAAGGTGGCACAGAGGGCGGCCTCATTCCAGGTTAATTCTGAGTACAGGGTGCGGAATTGAATGGCGTAATCCCCCACCGAGGAGTCCCCCTGGCGCAGATTCAGGAGAGCAGTCTCAGCGGAAGGCGCTTACGCACTGGAACTCCCTAAAGAAGGCCTGTAGATCGCTCACCACAGGGTCCCCCCTGTCCCAGAGGGGTGTCGCCCAAGCCAAAGCCTTTCCAGAGAGCAGACTGAGGACGAAGGCCACTTTCGCCCGTTCAGACGGGAACTGATCGGCCATCAGTTCCACGTGCATGGAGCACTACGTAATAAATCCTCGGCAGAGCTTTGGATCTCCATCAAACTTCGAGGGGAGAAACAGTCGAAGCTTAGGTCCCACAGAGGCCGGAGAGACGGCTGGTGCAGGAACGGGTGGAGGCGGTGAGGGAGATTGCCGCTGTGAGGCAATAAGCTGTTGCATCATGGCCGTCAGTTGATCCAACTGTGCCTGTTGGGTCAGCTGCTGAGATTGCTGGGCAACGATGGACTTCAGGTCCTCCACGCTGGGCAATGGCACCTTGGCGGGATCCATGGCCGAATCCAACTATAATGCAGTGGACTAGTGGATCCACTGGACTGCTGCGAGCGATGGTACTGACCACACCATGTAGTCTAAGTGGGTTCCGGTTTTCACCAGAGCCCACCGCAAAGCGGGATGGACTTGCTGTGGCGGGATTCCACCAGGTCGCTACCCAAATGTGGCAGGCTTGCGGAGGCGGCCGAGGTGCCAGGCGGTACAGAAAACAGTAAACAAGATCGGAGTCAAGGTCAGGCCAACAGGTCGGGGCAGGCAGCGAAGGTTCGGAGTCGAGGACGTAAGCAGACGGGACTTGTACACGGAATAGGCAAACCGGAACAAGACGAGACTTCCTCTCATAGGACAAGGGCGCTCTGGATTCGGCAATGAGGTCCCAGAGGTGGCATTATTAAGTTACTATGTGGTGGGATATTAGTCTTGGTGTAGCGGTATTATTCAGTCACTATGTGGCGGTGATAGGAGGTCATGATGTGGCGGTATTTGTTCTTAATTATTGGCAATTTTAGCCTTGGGATTCTGGTTTTATGTAGCGGTGTTATTTGGTAACTGTACAACCATTATTTATTGATTTTATACTCAGTACTTTGTGTTATAACTTTTGATATATTTTTATTTATATAAAATGTGTTAGTCGGGAAGGGAAACATCTGTCTTTAGACCTTTTATGTTCACAGCTGCTGCAATTAGGTGAGGAAGAGTCAGAAGCCCCAGCGCTCCATCTTGATTACAGATTAGTGTGATGATGTCATCACATCGGTCTGTATAAGCTGAAGTGAGACCGGGCCCCGTGGGTGGGCCACTCTACAAGTGGTAGAGACAGCAAGGCAAAGTGGGCCCCTAAAATCAACTCCTCTGGTGGCCATATGCAGCTCATCTAACACAAATATCAGTGGCACACTAAAGACTAAGTAATACCTCGGGGTATATAGGAATATTGGAAATGCATTACTCCTAAGGAAAATATGAAAAACCTGGGACTCTTATTTACAGTATTTGATCAAAGATTGTATTAAGCTCACCTCCAAATACGTCAGGGATCCCAGAGCAGGTGAGTCCCTACACTGAACATGTTTACCTCACTAGGCGTAAATCCAGACTGCAACTTCAGGGAATGGTAGGAACTAGCAATTGGATTATCCTGCACTGGTTTAAAAGAGGCAGCTGAGTGCAGCAAGCCAATGAGATTGCCATTTCTCAAATAGACTACAAAACGTAATATGTGCACATCTAAAATATACTTTGAAAAACGCAAGATAGGTGCACACTGAAAAGGCAATAGCATACATCTAACACAAATATCAGTGGCACACTAAAGACTAAGTAAAACCTCAAGGTATATAGGAATATTGGAAATGCATTACTGCTAAGGAAAATATAAAAAACCTGGGACTCTTAGTTTACAGTATTTGATCAAAGATTGTATTAAGCTCACCTCCCAAAACGTCAAAGGGATCCCAGAGCAGATGAGTCCCTACACTGAACATGTTACCTCACTAGGCGTCAATCCAGACGTAGGGACTCACCTGTTCAGTGTAGATATTTGTGTTAGATGTATGCTATTGCCTTTTCAGTGTGCACCTATGCTTGCGTTTTTCAAAGTATATTTTAGATGTGCACAGCCTTATTACGTTTTGTAGCCATATGCAACTCAGTCTGACACTGACCCCTTAGATGCCATGGCGATCGCGACTGTCTATGGGATACCATTTTGGGGCTCATATGAGAGTTTGATTTCTTTTTATCACAGTTTTTGTGAGGCAGCATGAGCAAATTACAACAATCCTGGTAGTAATTTTTTATTTTTTTTACAGCAGTCACCATTCAGTATAAATGACATGCTAATTCTACTTTTCTAATTAGTAGGTTGATACGATAACAGCTATACCACATTTATATTTTTTTTAGATTTAATGCCTTTACACAATAAAAACACTTTTCTTAAATAAGAAACCCCGTTTTTGCCATAATTTTTTTTTATTTTTCTGTGTACAGGGCTGTGAATGGGTTTGTTTTTTGTTTGACGAGTTGACATTTTTATTGATACCATGAGTTACACAGGACTTTTTGATCATCTTTTAAACCATTTTTTGGGAGGCAGGATAAAGTACATACAGCAATTCTGTTTTTTTTTTTGTTTTTTTTACAGTACTCACCATGCAGTATATGTGACATATTAGCTTTACTCTCTGGGGCAACACGATTACAATTCTACCCAATTCATATTTTTTTATGTGTTTTTATTGTGTTAAACAATCTTTATGTATCGCTGAATTCTAATAGCCATAACCTTTTTATTTTCCATATATGGAGCAGTGTAAGGGCTTCTTTTTGCGGGATACACTGTGGTTTTCATTGCTACCACTTTGAGGTTTATATGACTTCTTGATCACTTTTACTCCACTGCAGCTGTGTGAACAAAAACCATAACTATATCATAATTTTTGTTGTGGTTTTTTACATTATGCAGGTTTTTGATCTTTTTTTGGGAAATTGTCATTTGTCGAGGGAAAAGGTTGGTGTAAAGTATGTGTTCTACTTTATTTGTGTGTGTGTTTTTTACTTTTTTCTATACTTTGTTTTAAAGTTTTATTTTTTTTTTTAGTAGTCCCCATAGCGGACTTGACTCAGCAATTTTTAAGTCGCTGCTAAAATACATATCAGTAATAAACAAACAAAAAATGGAGTCATATCTCAATAAAAAAATTACAATGTTTTATTAAATCCAAAAATGTAAAAGACAATTACAAAATTAGAAAAATAAGACAACCAAATAAAAAAGGGGACAGACAATGGTAAGTAAGAAAGGAGATACCTATATGCATAACTATGAGTATAAATATTTCACCAAAAGATTATTTCTCTAGGATTTTGTGTATGTCTAAACCCAATAGTGGGATATGGAACAGTGTCCCACACACAGAATCACCAATCATGAAACTATTGACTCAATTATATAGAGTGTAAATTTAAACATATAAGGCACCCAAAATACTCTCCACCAAAAGTGACCTTTACAACTACCACAGGGCCAGAATAGTGACACAAAGTCCTGACAAAAATATCTATAGGCCTAGAAATAATATGGTATTTACCCATGTTGGATACCACTGGTGTGTCCCGTCCGCAAATACGTCCTGAAATACGTATTCAAATAATGAACAAAATTAGATTAGCATTGATTCCATAATGTAAACTACGCCTCGTCGTTCACAACGTCCGTAAATTACGGACGGATAAAATTAAGTCCCCTGTTACTTATTTGAGGCGCATTTTTGCAATGTAAATTCTCATAAAGTAAAGAATTTGGGGAATGTATTTACGACTCGAAATATGTGCCACACTTAGTGACACGCATTTGAAACGTATTTCGGGACGTATTTGCGGACGTAAATACGTCCGTAAATACGCCCCGAAATAAGCCGTGTGAACATAGCCTTAGGCTTCCGTGTCATCATAGCAGGGTGCACAGCTGTCTCCTTCTGCCTTTCTCTTAACTACCGTGTTCGCAATTGACCACAGCATCTAAGGGGTTAATTGGCCGCAATCAGAGTAAACTCTGGTCCAGCTGATAAGGCGGTTATGAACAGCTGGTTCTCTGCAATGATCACGTGGGCTTTGCTTTTGAGCCCAAACAATCACCTTGCCTTTAATATATGGCAATTGGCAGGAACCCCTTCCATGACGTAAACTTATGTTAAATGTTAGGAAGAGGATAAAATATATTGCTTTGCTCTCTTTTGCTAACGTTGCTGGATTACATATGCATGACTTTAACAAAATGAAAGGCAGGTGACCTGAGCTTCTAGAAATACTTGTTTTAGACATTAAAATTAAGAGGGGCATGAATGAAAGCTGTCCAGGTCTAAGACTTTCATTGTTGCCCATAGCAACCAGTCAGAGCGCCCCTCTCATTTTCTCAGAGCACAATATGAAAAGAAAGGGGAGCTGTGATTGGTTGCTATGGGCAACAATGAAAGTCTTAGTCCTAGACAGTTTTCATACATCTGGCCCTACATCTTTTAGGCTTTCATGATTTACTGTCTTTTAGTTACTAGCTGATGTCATTTAAATTTGTATTACTCGATTATCATTAGTTAATCAAGGTTTCCATTGGGGTGTGAACCTCTTTTGGGAAAGAATACCAATGTATTTCTGTGTAATTATGTTTTGAAATCAGCTGTAGTTCCTGAATGAATTTAGATTAGAACCTAATCTTCAGAGTGTTTGCCTCCTTGTGCTAGTTAAAGACGCTCATACCATAATAATCTCCAAAAAATGTTATCAGACAAATTCTAAAACATGCTCAACGGGAAAAAATATGAAAATCAGCTCTCATCCAAATGGAAGAAAGCTTATATTAGCCAAACCGAAGTCTCCTCCAAAAGTAAATGTCACATATCTGAAAACAGCTGTTTCAGGGTTCCTACCCTTCACCAGTATACAGAGGCGTAACGTGAAGCTTCGGGGCCCTAGTGCAAAAAGTGAACTGGGTACCTCAGCTAACCAATGTGTCGCTAACAAAGCTTGTATCTCTTTGTGGCAGGAGGGCTTATGGGCCCTCTCAGGCTTAAGGGCCCGGTAGTGACTGCTACCTCTGTACCCCACATAGCTATGCCCCTGCCAGTACAGAACTGCAAGGTACTGGTTGGCTACAGAGATCCCTTTGGGTGCTTTCACATGCAGCATTTATGGTACATTTTAGCGTGTTTTTTGAAGCATTTTTTTTTTTTTTGCAGAAATACACAGCATTAATTTCGTTGTATTCCTGCGAAAAAAATGCTGCAAAAACATAGCAAAACGTACCAAAAAGCGCTCCGTGTGAAAGCACCCTTAGATGAGGTGTGGGAGGGGTATCAATTCTCATAACAAAGATCTGTTGGTAAATGAAGATTTATTTTCAGACAATGCTTTACAGGAAAGGAGTATTCAAATTAGTTCATATTAACCAAACCAGAGTCTCCTTTAAAAGGAAGCGGCACCCAACTGTATATAGCTGTTCACAGATGGGTGACACTTTCTTTTTGAGGAGATTTTGGTCTGTATCGTATAAAATAATTCCTTGAGTAGGAATGCTAATTTGGTTTCTGTTTTCCCCATGGAGCGTTGTTTGTGGCATCAGTCTGCAAACAATGGAAGAGTTGGAGGATTCCATTTATTGACATTTAATAAATTGGCAGCATGAAATATATGTAGAATCAAAACTTTTCTGTTACGTAGAAATCCATCTAATCTTAACAGGAGGAGGGTTAGATCTGGAAAAGATTTGAGCCTAAAATGATTTGAGGGTGGGACATGAGCAGATTATACTGTATTATAGGGCTTGCGTCTCTAGGAGCTCTACGGTACGGGCATAAAACTCAAGCCCCGCAGGCTAAATGCAACCCACTATGTAATTTAATGTGGCCCACAAAAACTTAGACTCAGCAAGCAGGGATGGACAAGGCAAGGACACAGAAGAACTTGTTTCTCCACTTCCCCTAGAGGATTAAGCCAGTACTTGGCATAGATGGCAGTGACATATAATGATTGGATTTTGAGCTATGGCGCCCACCTCCATACTGCTCTGTTCAGCAACTCACATGTACTGCAAAGCTCTGCCCAAGTCTCCTAGTCGCACTCCAGAGTAAGAAGCTCGGGGCAAAAGAAGTGGAGGGGGCTAGCTATTATACAAACTTAAAGGACATCTCAACCTCTTACTGACCATGTGGTGCGACATAACATTTTTGGTAGAACAATTTAAACTACTTTATTAGCAACCCAGAAAAGAAAGTCTGCTGGAATACTCATGTTTGGTGCATATGGTGTCTCGGGTTATATCACAACACGTCCATGAGTAGTTACATTTACAGAGGCTCACACTTACAAATGACAACTATAATGCTGATGCGGTCCCCATTGAAAATGAGTTTGACACCTCTGCTCACCAACATAATGGGAAGCAGCCACAGTGGATTTTAAGTATTCATAAAAAGTAAGAAAAAAAAAAAAAAGTTTAAGGAACTGCTTCTAATAAGATGCACAAGAAGTTGTTTTATAGGTTTAAAGAAGAGCAGAATAGCTAGTGTCATCAATAAGAGGAGAATAATATATGTTAATGTAGTTCCTTGTTTATACAGTTGAAGCCAGAAGTTTACATATAAATGCACTATGCACTATATAAAAAGACACATATGCATGTTTTTCTCACTATCTGACATGAAATCAGAATAAACCTTACCTTTTTTAGGTCAATTAGGATTACCAAAATGATTTAGATTTCCCTAATGCCAGAATAATGAGAGTAAGCGAGAGAGAGAGAGAGAGAAAGAGAGAGAGAGAGAGAGAGAATTTTTAAGGTATTATATTACTTTCTGCAAATTCAAAAACTTACATATATTTCATTAGTATTTGGTAGCATTGCACTTGAACTGTATGATTTGGGTCAGACATTTTGAATATCCTTTCACAAGCTTCTTACAATTGTTGGTTGGAATTTCGGCCCATTCCTCCTGACAGAACTGGTGTAATTGAGCCATGTTTGTAGGTCGCCTTGCTCACACCTGCCTTTTCAGCTTTGCACATACATTTTCAATGGGATCAATATCAGTACTTTGTTATTGCCACTCCAAAACACTGTTTATCCTTAAGCCACTTTGTAACCAGTTTTGCGGTATGATTCGGGTCATTGTCCATTTGAAAGACCCATTTCCCCCAAATCTTTAACTTTCCGGCTGATGTCTTGAGATTTTGCTTCAGTATTTCCACATAATCTTCTTATCTCATGATGCCATCTATTTTGTGAAGTGCAACAGTCCATCCCACAGCAAAATAACCCCACCACATGATGTTGCCACCCCTGTGTTTCACAGTTGGGATACTGTTCTTAGGCTTCCAAGCATCTTCCTTTTTCCTCCGAACATAACAATGTTCATTATGGTCAAACAGTTCAATTTTAGTTTTTTCAGACCACAGGCCATATCTCCAAAGAAGTAGGTCTTTGTTCCTGTGTGCATTTGCAAACATTAATCTGGCTTTTATATGTTTCTTTTGGAGTAATGGCTTCTTCCTGGCAGAGTGGCCTTTCAGCTCATATTGATACAGGACTCTTTTCACTATGGATAATGACACAATCTTACCAGCTTCTACCAGCATCTTCACAAGGTCTTTTGCTTTTGTTCTTGGGTTGATATGCACATGTCGGACAAAAGCAGGTTCATGTCTGAGACACAGAACTCGTCTCCTTCCTGAGAGGTATGATGGCTGGACATTCCCATCTTGTTTGTACTTGCATATAATTGTTTGCACAGATGACTGAGGTATCTTCAGGTATCTGGAAATTTCACCCAAGGATGATCCAGGCTTGTTTAAGTCCACAATTCTCTTCCTGATATATTGGCTGATTTCTTTAGACTTTCCCATGATGTGTTTCTGTTCATTAAAATACATCCAGATGTTGCCAATTCATTCAAAAGCTTCCAAAGACATGACCATATAGGCTGTCCCAAATTGTTCAAAGGCATAGTAATACTACTATATGTAAACTTTTGACTTTGCAGAAAGTAAGAAAAATGCCTTTAAAAATTCTCTCTCTCATTATATTGGCATTTGACATAATAAAATAATTCTGTTAATCCTATTTGACCTAAAACAGGTAAGGTTTATTCTGTTGTCATGTAATAGGG
>JAODAL010044164.1:0-33142 GCA_025379985.1 Phyllomedusa bahiana
CAACGGCGCACGCCCCGGCGGGACAGGCGGGGCGCGGCGTCCACGGAGGCGGCCAGGAAAAGAGAGGCGGCGCCGAGGCAGCAGAGGGGTGGTCATGGGCCGCCGCAGCCGCCGCGCCAGACCCCCTGCGAGCGGGAAGATGGTTGCAGGGGGCAGCGGCGCCCACGACCCCCGTGACAACAGTCACTGGCTTCACATTCTCACCGGTTTCACAAGTCCGCTGCATTGGAATAACCCTTGACTCCAACTTGACCTTCAAACCCCACATCCAAACCCATCCTTACCTCTGCCTACTGCCTCCACCTCAAAAATATTTCATAAATCTGGTCATTCCTTAACCCTGATACTACAAAAATGCTGGGCAATGCTTCTGTCATTACCTGCCTAGACTACTGCAACATCCATCTCTGTGGCCTCACATCTAGCACCCTTGCTCCCCTTCAAACCATCCTCAACTCTGCTGCAGCCTGTCTTATCCACCTCTCTCCTCGCTACTGCCCTGCCTCTCCCCTCGGCCAATCCCTTCGCTGGCTACCCATTGCCCAGCAAATTCATTTCAAATTACTAACAATGACCTACTAGGCTCTCTATAACCTCACTACTCCATACATCTCTGCCTTAATCTCCAGATATCTCCATTCACTCAATCTCTGCTCCTCACAGGACCTTCTTCTCTGCCCCACGCAACTGTCTCCAAGACTTCTCCCGTGCTTCCTTAACTCTCTGGAACTCACTGCCCCAGCACATCAGACTCTCCTCCATTTTCACCAGCTTCAAAAACAGCCTGAAAACCCATCTTTTCAGGATTGCCTATAACCTACAATAACCCTGCTGCTACTGTGCTACCCCACAAACATGTCTGCCCCTCACCTTCTGTCTCTTCCTACTTTCCTTGTAGATTGTAAGCTTTCGTGGGTAGGGTCCCTTCTCCCTCTCTACCAGTAGTCATTTATCATCACCATTGTATCTGTTTGACATATGTTATGTATGTAACCTTGAATGTACAGCGCGCTGGAATCAATGGAGCTTTAAAATACATAATAACTAATTTAGATAAAGTAAGTCCTTACATATAGCATCAGCTGGAAGCTGGATATCACTTTCTATGATGAGGACAGGAGCTTCTTGTACCAGGAAAGAAGACAATGGGCAACATGTATGAATGGGGCTGCACCAGTTTTCTGCTGTACTTTAAGCCAAAGAAAATGTATGAACAGGTGCACTACAAACTTTGGCGCGATAAGTCCCTTTGTAATGCGCCAAAGACACTTTTTAATGTGCCAAAGACTAGAGCCATCTGGAGGTGTTGCACCACATTCATAGAAGTAGAAACATTTATGATTCTTTGATGCCAAATCTAGGCACAGAACAGTTAGAACAGCCAGACCAGGATAAAGGTGGTGCCTGAGCCTGACTTGTCGCATTGGCACTACAATGCACCTGTATGTACAGTCATGGCCAAAAGTTTTGAGAATGATACAAATGTTAATTTTTACAAAGTCTACTGCATCAGGTTTTATAATGGCAATTTGCATATACTCCAGAATGTTATAAAGAGTGATCAGCTTAACAGCAATTAATTGCAAAGTCAATAGTTACCTAGAAAATGAACTTTTTCCCCCAAAACACATTTCAACTTCATTGCAGGGCCCGCCTTAAAGGACCCGCTAACAGCTTGATTGTTCCTTAACACAGGTGTGGGTGGGTTTAGAGGACAGGGCTGGAGTTCAATCTGTCATGATTAAGTAAGAAAACACACCACTGGAGACTTTAAAAGGAGGCTGGTGCTTGGCATCATTGTTTGTCTTCTGTTAACCATGGTTATCTCTAAAGAAACACGTGCCAGTCATCATTTTCACTGCACAAAAACTTTGGGCCCAACGGGGAAGGAGTTATCGCAGCTAGAAAGATTGCACCTCAGTCAACAAATCTATCGCTCATTCAAGGAATTCAAGGAGAGAGGTTCCATTGTTGCCAAAAAGGCTCCAGGGTGCCCAAGAAAGTCCAGCAAGCGCCAGGACCGTCTCTTAAAAGTGTTCAGCTTCAGAATCGGGCTACCAGCAGTGCAGAAACTTGCTCAGGAATGGCAGCAGGCAGGTTGTGAGGCATCTGCACGCACTGTGAGGCGGAACTCATGGAGCAAGGCCTGGTGTCAAGGAGGGCAGCAAAGAAGCCACTTCTTTTCCAGAAAAACATCAGGGACAGACTGATATTCTGCCAAAGGTCGGGGGTGGACTGCTGAGGACTGGGGGAAAGTCATTTTCTCTGATTGAAAACCCCTTCCGAATGTTTTTGGGAAAATCTGTAAAAAAGCTTGTTCTGAGAAGACAAGGTGAGCGATAAACCACCAGTCCCTTTTCTCATGCCAACTGTAAAGCCCTCCAGAAACCATTCATGTGTGGGGTTGCTTCTCAGCCAAGGGAATCGGCTCTCTAACAGTTTTGCCTAAAAACACATCCATGAATAAGAATGGTACCATAATGTCCTCCAAGAGCAACTTCTCCCAACCGTCCAAGAGCAGTTTGGTGATCAACAATGCCTTTTCCAGCATTGATGGAGCACCTTGCCATAAAGCAAAGGTGATAACTAAATGGCTCAGGGAACAAAACAGAGATTTTGGGTCCATGGCCTGGAAACTCCCCAGATCTTAATCCCATTGAGAACTTGTGGTCAATCATCAAGAGACGGGTGGACAAACAAAAACCAACAAATTGTGACAAAATGCAAGCATTGATTGTGCAAGAATGGACTGCTATCAGTCAGGATTTGGTCCAGAAGTTGATTGAGAGCATGCCAGGGAGAATTGCAGAGGTCCTGAAGAAAAAGGGTCAACACTGCAAATATTGACTTGCTGCATTAACTCATTCTAACTGTCAATAAAAGCTTTTGTTAATCATAATATGATTGCACTTGTATTTCTGTATGTGATAAAAACATCTGACAAACACACATAAAAACCAGAGGGCAACAGATCATGTGAAAATATAATATTTGAGTCATTCTCAAAACTTTTGGCCATGACTGTATGACCTGCAGAAGAACAGTTCATACATTCTGCCGCATAATACACGGCCTTAAAGCTATTTAGAACTGGCGCCAACATTCATACATGTCACCCAATGTGTCCCTCACCTGGTGCATGTAAAGAACAGTACAGGACATGTAGTTACTGCTGTACTGTAGAGAAGTGCTGATAGAAAGCCAATCACTGCATGTACTTCACTAATACCAACTAAGCAAACAAAGAGTCCAGCTCACCCACTCGTCAATAGAAGGAAGCACATGGACCCGTGGTGAACCACCCACGTATATATGCATATAAAAAGAAGAATTATAATTAGTCTTATAATTAGTCGGATCTTCCATCAATCACATGAGCTGCAGATCAGCAGCATCTGGGACATTGAATAATGAAAATATTGTATCCTAAGGACAGTGTTACTTGAGGGATCACTGTATAGCAGTAGTAACTGACTGAAGTCATCCAGGAGGAAAACTTTACAGCAGGTTTTCTCAAATATAGTTACACAGAGTTTATTGTATAGTTAACAGGTTTTTTTTTTTTTACAACACAAGTTGTGAGGTTAATGTGCACTGAGCCACAAAGCAGGAAGACAGAATGTATTTTCTCTTCAGAGAGTTATTACAGAAAGATCATATTGTTAGATATTAAACTAGCAGCACTAGGGTCTATGACAGGATCCTATAATAATAATAGTTTTACAATTACATTCAGGTTATTGAGACCTCATACACCACTAGAGGCATTGCCTTTTCAGGAGAATGCTGTGCTTCATGAGGCACTACACACACACACATAAATATATATATAATAAATACGCATACATATCAAATAGCACCAGATTTGAAATTTCTATGGATTATTGCAGTCATGTAGATTTTTTTTATAATCAATGCACAATTTATCTTTAGGTTAATATTTTTTCATTATTATTTGCACACTTTTTTATATTAAATTTTTTTTAATACCATTAATGGATAACTGTTTTTATACTTTTATGTACACTTATATCAATTATCATACTCCTGTATGCTATTAAATAATATAATATGTCAGTATGACACGGGCAAATGTTAGGGCAACACACACTGTGCCCTAACAGCAGCCCTACTTCACAGACAAGCCTGAGGCTACTCTAGATCCCAAAGGCTGACAGCAAAGGCTTTCCCTAGGCTCCATGAGGCATTGGGAAACTCGGTGTCCCAATCTGGCAGGGGAGTTCCCTATGATCATGCTGCGATCTCGGACTGCAGCATTTAAAGTGTTAAACGGGGAGGGTCAGAGGAAGCTTCCAAACTCTGTCACGCTCAGAGGCTGCTCTTGAAGCGGAGCTGTTATTTACAGCTCTATTCCTACTCCAGCTGCCGTTCTGGGAGCTGAAAACCCCTTTTGAGGCAGCAACGCCAAAAGACGCTGCTGCCGTCAGAGAAACTGCACTACCCGCAGTGAGCGGTCGTTAAGGGGTTAAAACTATATGTACTCATAAAGGATCAGATTTCCAAAGTCCATGTATGATATGGGTTAAAGAAAATCATACTTTAAAGAAAAATTCTAAATTGAACTCATTGGTTCAATTTTTGGAAACTTTGTAGAGCAGAACAAATATTGTAGCCATGGCTACATTATCCAGCATGAAACAGGTAAAGTTGACATCAGTCCCCCGAGAGACGCTCGATTCCATTATAACAGACATTTTTGTTTGCCAAACAGGATGTCAGTGAGGTCACTGCAATTCAAAGTCAGATTCTAACTCGGATGTGGTTTGTTCATCTTTGTTCACATTTTCCTCACTGCACATGAAAGACTTTCTTTCAGACACTACTGCTGTTATACTAACAAATGGCCTGCAATGACTGATGTGATGATAAATGACTTGTGTATGAATGACAAATATGTGCAGACCGTGCCGCGTAACATCTGCTTTAAAGGAAAACATGGCTCTGTATGTATCAGAAATAGAAACTTCAGCAGAAAATAAAGAACTAGAGAACAGAGTAACAGGCTACAAATACAATGCTGTAATGTATCTCATTGTCACGTAACGCAATACACTCTTTTGATTGTTTCATTGATTGCTTTATTTTGTTGCAATTTCTATTTTTTAATAGGATTAAAAATACATTTCAAACTGGTTTCAGATGGCTGTAATGGAATTTGGCCATATTGTAGTCTCTATGTTACAGCTGCACTACCAATATATGCCGCCGTTCTACTGAACCAAATTTCTATCACCGTAGGAGTAATGTTAGCACAGTTATAACGCCCCATTCACATGATTGTTTGTGCTTCTTGCTCACGGTATTTGTCAAAATACCATGCAAAATGTACCCCAATGAATACCGTGGTGGGGGCAATGAGATCTAAAGGTCAAACGTAGTCTGAATTGGACAATATTTACCCTATTTACACGGGACACGGGACACAAAAGCGTAGCCTAACACACTATGTATGGCAAATAGGATCGGTCTTCATTTGCGCAACAGATCCACATGGCCCCAACAAGGACCCACCGCGAGTAAATTTTCCCCCAAAATGTCTACAAATAAATTGGCTGAGTTACAGTCCCACTGAAATTTTCCACATGGAAAATTTCTGCATGCACACGTGGATTTTCCTGCACAATTATATGTAGAAAATCTGTAGCAGATCTGTCCCATATGCATTCACTCCAACAGTGCAACATCAAAGATTTGCTGCAGATTTTCTACTGAAAATTGTGCAGTAAGATCCACAAATCCACAACCATCCTGGAAGTTGGGACTGTCATGAGGTCCTGGAAGGATGGATGAATGTCCCGGGGATCCAGGGTATATGCCCTAAATCCCTGGGACTATGGTACTCATTTTACTGATTAAGATGCTCTCTTGACACACTGGCTGAAGGGGTTTCGCTGCACCAACACAGCTAGACTTTATAGTCTAGCTGTGATGGTGGGCAGAGTCTCTCTTGCACCGAAGAAGGTAAGTGACCTTCTTCACTCCCTCTCTCCGTTTCCGTACCCATGACCTATCCAACTTTCCTAGAGGCTGGATAGGTTATCCAGCATCCAGGAAAACAGAGTAGCGTCCCATCCCCCACAGCAGGCACCCAGCTTTTCTGCATGCTTGCTGTGGGTGATGTCACCCGGCTCTTCTGGGCACTTAATAGCCTATCCAGTGTCTTTGAAACTCTGGGTGATGCCCCATTTCCCACAGCAGGAACCCAGCTTTACTTGGTGTCTACTGTAGAGAATGTTACTCAGCTTTGCTCGGCACTGGATATGCTTTTCACCATCAAGTAAATCTAGGTGATTCCCCTATCCCCCCATAGCAGGCACCCAGAAAAACTGGGTGGGGTATATCATTGAGCTGGGTGATGCCCCATTTCCCAGAGCAAACACAACAAAATATCAGTAACACTCTACAAATGCTAAGAGACAGTCAAAATGAATATTGGAATTTATTTAAAATGCATTTCTGCTACTTATTGGGTACATGAAAATTTGAGATTCCTAACACATATTTTTTTTTATCAAAACAGCAAGAGCCTATCCACCACGACAAGGTGACCTAAGTTCAGATGTGAACCTACACTAACATTTCACCTTGCTTGGTGCCTATTCAGGCCTCCATACTTTTAGGGCATGAAGTCCACTACATTTGAATACAAACGGTTTTTCATGGTGATGGGCAGAACAAGACAAAATGGAGGCTACCATCCCAGCAAACAGTCCAAAAAAACTGATCAGCATAAAACAATAAAAAAAAATAAAAAAAAAGATGTAGTGCATGCTGGGCGGAAAAACACAAACTATCGGCATGTACTCTACGCATCTAGGTACAGTAAAGTAACTATGAAACTATTTTAAAATGTATTTTTTCTGCTTTTTTTTGGATGTGAAAAATTGTGAAAACAACCAATTTTTTTATGTCCCAAAAGTAGTAAAAAGCTTTTAAAATAGATCATATTCCCCTTTGCGTCTTTTGCATTTTGTAGGTTTTCTGTATTTGCTGCGTATGCATCGTTTCGCTGCCATGCCATGCCAAAACAATTTTTCTTTCACATAGTTTTGGATGTGCTAATCAATTTTTATTTTCCTTTTCCCCACAAAGGCTGTTTCCCCCCTTTTCCCTAGCGGGCCCCCGGGTTTTCGTGTACCTGCTGTTGGGGTCCACCAATTTTTTTCCAGGCACTAAAGGGCTTTTTAGTTCCAGAAAGCAGGGGCTTTTCCATATTCCCACTGTATGGTTTCTGTTTTTTTTTTTTTTTTTATACAGGTTTACCATTTGGACAACAATGGATTTGTTTTACTATTTCAGACCAGCGTTGCATCTATTTCTTTAATAAAATGGTGAACAAGGGCTGGTGTTGGTGAGTGTTTATTTAAATCTATTTTTTCTGTTGTTTCTGTGGTTTTTTATTTTTATTTTTTCAATGTTAGCAATGGAGGAGTCTAAGAGATGCCTCTCCATTACTATCACTGGGGCTTGGTGTCAGCTAGTGGTGTTTTTCATTACCCCAAGACTAACACTATTCCAGTCTCACTATGACCCCAACATCCAACACACCAGGGGTACTGGGAAGAGCTGGATTACCGTCAGAAGGGAGCCCATTTCATGGGATAGTCTGCTTCGGGGTGGCTGCTGGCTGGTATTTTTAGAAAGGGAAGGGGATGATATCCATGGACCTTACCACACTGATAATACCTCTGGCGTATTGAGTAATGGGGTAATAGTGACAGGGGGTTAGTGTCAGCCTTGTATTGATGAAAAGCACTGCTAGATGACAAAAAGCACCAGCTAGGATTGAAGAGGCGTCTGTTAGATGACTCCAATACTAATACTGGGAAAAAATGGTAAAAAACACAATCAGAAAAACAAAATTTAAAAAAAATTAAATAAACTTTCCCCATCACTCAATGACCATTTTGTGAAAGAAATAGTGCAATTCTGATCCGACAAAGTCCAACAAATCCAATGTAGTCTAAATGTAGAGAAGTAGGAACACTGCAAAACACGTTAGTATTAGACTACATCCCCTGCACCACCTGAAGGTCATGGCTGTGGAAGATCTTCTGAGGATACAAGGGACAGAGTACAGGCCATAGCCACACCACAATCTCCAGGGAGTTGGTCCTCTGTTTCCCAATAGAAGATTGTGCCTGTAGGCTGTGGCTTGTACCCCTTCTACTGCCCTTGCGGCCTCTTCTTATATTATACGACCTAGTGCCAATATAAAATGCAACCCCCATCTAACACTCCCAACCACATCTAACCCCATCACCACCACATATTGGCCCATAGTCCCCCCCTCCCCCACAGGGAGTTTGTTCACAGCAGGGAATGCGTAGGTAGGTAAGGGAAAAACGAGTCTAAAATGTTTGCATGGTTAATTCTGCAGGAATGAGTTGTGGCGGGAATGAAGAAAAGGAGAATAAATGACTTCCACCACAAGAAGGTGTCACTATTGGGTCACTGGATGTAAATGCATTGCGCGCAACTGATATTTACCCCCATATGATCACGGTATGGCGGTAATAAATGTCTTCAGAGTGCCTGTAAACAACTTGTATGTACCACTATAGGGTTACTATATTGCAGGAATACTGGTAGTAGTGTTGGTAGTGTAATGGTTTATATCCAGGAACAGTGTGGTGGTATTATTCAGTTAATTTGTAGTGGTGAAATGTGGTCAGATTGTGGTTGTATTATTCAGTGACTATGTGGTAGTAAAATGTAGTCATGATGTAGCGGAATTATTTGATCTTTACATAGTGGTATAATAGATAATATTAGTTTTGGTTTGGTCAGTAACTGTACGGTGATATTTGCTCCTTGTATAGTGGTATTATGTAATCACTTTCAGACCATTTTATAGAGGTATCATCCATGGAGCAGTGTCTTACAGCTATTTGTATGGATTTATTTATATACAATACAATACTTTATATAAATACATATTTATAGACCCAGTAATGCCACTGTTATGTTGGCACTGGTCTGCTGGAGGAAGCTGGGCATGATTCTGTTATGTGGGGTGTGTTTCAATATGGTTAGAGGCATGTCCTGGTCTAATCTCATGTGTTCAGGACACTCCTCTAATCATGCCAGAGGCGTAACTTGAAGCTCCTGTGCCTAATGCAAAAAGTTAAATGGATTCTCCCTGCATCCATGGCTCATTTATAATACTGTTGCCTTCCTATGTGGCACAAGGACTGTTGGGCCCCCTTAGGCTGTAGGGCCTGATAGCAACTGAAACCTATTCACCCTCTATAGCTACACCCACAGTCTGCCTCCTTTCTGCAAAGCATACCCTTTAGCAGGCTGTCTCTCTGAGGCTGGACTGCTGCACCCTATACCATGTGCACCAGTGTGCCAGGAACTATTCTGGGGATGGCTAATTAGTGAGCACCTGAATAGGGTGTGTACCTAAGAGGATATAAAAGGAAATGAGTTACACCACATGTGACCGGACCTCTTACCCCTGATGAAGCCAGTTTAGCTGGTGAAACATGTTGGGGAGGTCAGGCATGAAATTTAAATTGTGATTTCTCACCTCTGTCTACAAAGTATCACCCGCTGCAGAGGGTGTTACAAGGAAGCCTTATATGTTTTATGTCCATTAGATTAGGGATAACTGCCCAAGAAGGATGCTTGGGATCCTTTACTGGAGTTAGTAAATTACTGTGTATATATAAGGTTTTCCTGTTAGTAGCTGGGTTCCACCAAACTTGATAATGGAAGGGGAAAGTAGGAAGGGAAAAATTGAGAGGTTAGAAATCAGGTTTTTAAATAGTGTGTATAGAGGTTAAGTACATAATAAAAGTTACGTTTTAGTGTTTTATAGATTGAGAACTGATAGAGTTTAAGTTTGGCAAAATAGTAAATACAGGAACTATTCTGCACACATATGCCAGCTGCAGCAGTTTCTGCAGACCTCATCTGCCACACTCTGTAGCTGAGAAGATAGTCTAATAGAACTACTATAGCCAGCAAACAGTTTTGTAGATTGAAATTAACAACTTCTTCTTATTCATCCAGTCAGGTAATCTCCATAGGCACTTGGTAATTGTCACTCAACAGCACAAACTCTGTCCCCAGCAAAACGTCAGCAAACTTCTCTAACAGCCAACTCTACTGCAAAAAGCTCCAGCATGGACTGTACTGTAATTCCAAAAGTTCTTCGCTTGATCTCTCAGTGATCTGCTGACATAGAGAATTTTCATTGATGGCTGTTCAGAAGCTAAATTAGAATTGCTCCAGCTCCTTAAAACTTTCTTGATTAAAAAAAAAAAAAAAAACACTTCAAAAACATTGGTTTATTAAGAATAAGCCAGATAGGGGTGCAGGCAAACAATCTATTTAGCTCCCTTGGTTGGGCAAAGGCCACTGCGGCATTGGTCATACATTTAAATCCACGGGGAGTCATCTAGTCATTGGACCAGCCTCTATAGTCATGGATTCAGTTATCTATACTCCACATAAAAAACTGTAAGCACCCCTCCTTCTTCTATACTCGACTCCCAGGATTGCGAGGTTTTAGCTGCTGGCGCTCTGCTCCGCTATTCAACCTGGTAAGCCTAAGGCCTTTAAAGGGTTGTTTCACTACAAGGCTTGCTTTTCATTTTAAAGATCTTGCAAAGTCACTTTGCAATATGTGGGCCCCTTTAACATTTTCCTAAAACCCCAGATGTTTCCCCCATTATAAGAGCTTTCATCAGCTCCTTTTGGTTTGTTATAGGGGTACAGACCTGATTCGAAACTCTCCTGATTGGCTGCACCCCTTTTTCACTATAGGGTACAGACCCCTTTTATGTCCCAGCAGCTTTTCCCCTGGGGAACCATTGAATAACCCGTAGACCAGGGAAACACGAATTTAAAACTAAAAAACCCAAAAAAAAGGACTGATTTTTAAACAATCGATCAGTTAGGAAAAACCCCCTTTTTTCCTTCTAGGGGGTCGGCCCTTAGTGCGACGTGGGGGGGCACAAAGACAAAAGGGATTATCGGCCCCCACCCACGCCAGGCTTCCCCTAGAAGGGCCCGGGCCGGCCGCTTGCTTTTCAGTAAATCCCCGGGGGTCCCCCCGCCCCACCTACAGCTTACCTGACACCGACCAACTAGCTACCTACCAGGGGCCCACCACCTAGCTACCTACCAGTGGCCCACCAGCAAGCCCACCTAACCCGGGCCCACCACTTTTAGCCGGTACCCTACCTTGGGGGGTAATTTGCCTAGCTAGGCTTTCCTTGGGGGGCCCCCATCTAGCTACCTACCAGGGGCCCACCACCTAACTACCTACAAAGGGTCCACCACCTAGCTACCTACCAGGGGCCCACCACCTAGCTACCTACTAGGGCCCACAACCTAGCTACCTACCTACAAAGGGCACACCACCTAGCTACCTACCTACTGGGGGACCTCCACCTAGCTACCTACCTACCTACATAGGTCACACCCCCTAGCTACCTACCTAAATTGGGGGCCCCAAACCCCCAAACCCATCCCACCAGGGGGTCCACACCTAATAAACCTTTCCTGAAGGCCCAATTTTCTACAACCTTTTCCGGGGGCCCCCCATCAAAGGCTACCTGCAAGGGTCCACCCATCACCTACTAAAAGGGGGCCCCCCATCAAATACCTAAAATGGGGGCCCACCTACCTACCTAACTGGGGCCCACCCACCATCTACCTAACTGGGGACCATCTTATGCCTGCCTACCTATCTGGTGACCACCTATCACATGCCTATCTTTTCCTACTTTTTGGGGCCCCGCTCTCAACCTAACTTTGGGCACAAAAGGCCCACCGGGGCCCACCTACCACCAACTAAACTGGGATCTATCTACCTACCTAAATGGGGCCCAGTTATCTACCTAGTGGCTAGCTACCTACCTATTTCAGGCATGCCTACCTATTTACCTACCCACCAAACTGCCTGGGGACTGCCTACCTACCTAGGCCCTACCAACTTATCTAACTGTGGTCTACCTCCCTAAATAAGGGCCCACCCAGCTAAACTGATTTTCGGCAATTTACCTTTCCTTTCCTTTTGGGGGCCCTTTCCTACCAACCTGGGTAAAATTATTCTGAGGGGCTCAGACCATAGCTGTAGTACAGTGGTGAGGGGATAGGTTTTAAAGGGGGTGGGTGGAAAAAATGAGATTTTAAAAATCTTTTTGGGGGGGATATAAACCCGGCTGCCCTCAAATAAATTCCCGATGTCCTTTCAGCTCCAAAAAAAATGGGGCAGGGCCCCGTTTTTCTCGATGTATTTAAAAAGGCGCACCCCAAAAAATTTGGTTGGGGATTTTCGTTGGGGCCCGGGGGCCCCTTTGGGGGAATTTCTCCAAAAATGTTTGGGGGGCGTTCTGAAGGCATGTTTCAACCACAACCGTTTTTGTTTTAAAACATTTAAATTTTCTGAAAATGGGAAAACTAGGTGGGGAAAAAACGGGTGGGGAAAAGGCAACTAAGTTAAAGTAATTTACCTTACCAGAAAAAAATTGCTTTGAAGGCTAGAAAGGGCAAAATCAATGACCCATAGGGAGAAAAAGGGGACAAACATTTTTGGCGGGCCCAAAAACACTTCTTTAAAGCTATTCCGAACTGGCCTCTATTTGTCCAAAAATCAAACATGTCCCCTTTGTGTTTTTAAATTCTTTGGGAGGACCCTTGGGAGCGGTCTGGATTTTATGGAGAAGAGAAAGGGAAAAGGAACGACTCATGAGACAAGAGAACGACTCTCAGACAAGGGGCGTCTCCTTTTTATTTTCCCTTTATTTTTCAGAGTTTTTTTGCTTCTAAAATCGGGATCAGTGGGTTTTATTCATTGTTATTTTTATGTGACCCTTTAACGGGGCTAACTACAAAAAATGTTTTTTTTATATTTAAAAGTTTTTGGGAGGGGTTTTATTTGTGGGTTGGATAGTGACAGTGTACACTTGTCCCTGGTTGTAATAGTGAGGTTTCACCACCTGGGCCCCTAACCCCGTGATTATGGGGTTTCACATTTACTTTCTTGTCAAATTTAAAGGGTTGTTTATTTTTAAAAAAAGTGGGCCAGGTGCATGGGAAAAAAGAGGGAATGCGGGGGGCGGGAAATTGGTTTTGTAGGCGGGGGGGGGAGGGGGAATACCCGTTTTAAAAGACAAATGGGTGGTGGAGGGGGGAAAGGATGGGGGGGAAAGGGGTGGGAGCTACTTAAGGGGCCCTTGGGGTCTTCCCATAGATATGTTTTGATTGACAAATGTGTGAGACAAAACGAAAAAGGGGGACTGATGTGTGAAAATAGACAGATAATTTTACTCACTTGGGATTTTTGGCATACTGCAAAATACATTTTTTGGTTTTTTTGGGGACCCCTGTATTTTTAAAAGGGGGTTTAAAAAGCATTTTAAAGTCGAGAAGGCCTTAAAAAAATTAAACAGGTAATATTTTCAGAAAAAGTACTGTAGGATGTGCCCCCCAAGAAACAAAATTCCCGTTGGGCCCCCAGGCCCCCCAGTCCAACACTGGCTTCACACTCCTTCTTTGCTGCTTAACTCTTGGCACCATTCTAAAATGTCTACTTGCATTACTTCTACAATGGAGATGGGCAAACTATTTGCTGATTTAAGGCACATCCAAGTTCCACTTCTTTCACATTTTTCAGAGAAAAGGTGAGTTTTACACATAGGGGAGTTTGGGGTATAAATTTTTTTACTTAAAAACCTTTAAAGTCCACTAGACAAAGGGCAGCTCCACTGTCATTTGGGTAACCCCCAACATTTTTTCCCCACCATGTTTTTAACAAATGGCATTAAATTTTGGGGACCTTCCTCTGGGATTTTGCCTCTTTTAAATCCCTGGGGCTGGCAGTTTCAAAGGGTTTGGGATGGGACACCTAGCAAAAATGCCTTCTTGACCATTTTTCCCCAGGTTCCAAACTAATGTTTCTGGGCTTGAATTTAAAATTTTTTCCCTTATTTACTGGGAACAAACCCTCCTTTTCACTAGCCCAAAAGGGTTTTAAGGTTCGGGTGGGTGAGGGGATGAAAAAAAAACCAAAACAGTTGTTAAAGGTTTTTGGGTTCTAGGGATTAGGCTGTGAAGATGGTTCTCTGATGAGCCGAAGAGCTGTTGTGGAAGGCTGTATCCTTCTCAAACACTACTTGCACCTGAAGGCCTAGGAAGAACTCTACATTTCAAGTTTCCGACCCGGGGGAAAAGCTTTCTTCAACCCCTTTTTGTAGTCTTTTAGGAGGGTTTCTTACAAATTTTCAATTTTTTATAAAGAAACCAATTTAAAAGACTTGGGCCCCTTAAATTTAAAAACTTTTTTTGAAAAGGTACCTTTAACCCCCAAAATTATATTTCACCTTCCCCTGGTTTTAAACGCTGCCTCTCTCGGGGGCTTCTGTTTATTTTATGTCACTTTCCCAAAAAGGGAAAGTAAGGTTTGGTGGGGGACGGGACCGGGGTGGGGGAGGCAATTAGTGGGCGCAGTGCTGATGTCTTTGTTCCGGGGAAAATGACAAACATTCAACAGAAGGCCTTTGGTATTGATTGGGGCCAAAAACATCAACTCCCCCGTTCACTTTTAAAAATTTCAAAAGAAACCGAAAAACCCCCTCTTCGGATAGCTAAAACCTACAAAACCCTCTGCCCCAACCAAACCCCCAAAAAAACAAGTCTGTCCCTCCACCTTCTGTCCTTCCTTTCCCCCCCCTTGTAGATTTTAAGGGGTCAAAGAGTGGGCCCCTCGGGATGGGCAACCGGGTGTAAATGGGGACTTTCTTACCTGGCCACCGCTCCTATCCTCTTGATTTCCTTTTCCAGCCGGGGTGCGTGGGGCCCACTCCTAGGGCCCCACCCTTTTTGTAAATTTAAAGGGGTTTACGCGCCATTAAATTGACTAATAGCTTGGGGGCCGCCCCCAAAATATTGGCACGTCCCCCTTAAACGCTAACTCTCCTTCAGGGATCTATTTTTGGCCTCGGCCTTAAAAATAAGCCCCCTCTGAAGTGTGTTTTTGTCCTTTGCCCTTTTTCCCAACCGCAAACTAAAAGTTTCTCGACTACGAACCTTTCGATGCCCTGCCCTGACCTGTCCGGGCCCGTCCTCGAAAAACGGTTTTTCGGTTTTCCCAAAATTCCCCGGTTAAAACCGGTTTTTGGGGTGCACCTCGACCTCTTTAAAAAACCCCGATGAAGCCAGGTTACTTTTGAAAACATGTTGGGGGGGGTCAGGGCATGATATTTTAAAAATTTTGATTTCCACCTCGCAAAAAGTCCCCCCCCCGCTGGCAGAGGGGGCCCAAAGGAGCCCTTATTTTTTCTTGTGTCCATTAATTAGGGACGATTGGGACAAGTAGGGGGGCTTTTGGGGTCCCCACTTTGGGGTTAATAAATTGGGGTATATATAAGAGTTTTTTCCTGTTTGTAGGTGGGGTTTTCCCCCAGAAATTTATAATGGAAAAGGAGGGTATTTTCCCTTCCCTTTAGCAAAATAAAAAGGGGAAAATGGGGGAATTAGAAAACAGGTTTTTTAAAAAGTTTGTAAAGAGGGTTAAAAAGTTAAACATAAAAAAATTACGTTTTAAATGTTTTATTTGATAGAGAACTGATAGGGTTTAAGATTGCCTATCTCAAAAAACTCAACACATAGTCATCAATGTCTAAACCACTGAATCAACTCCACTGTTGGGCTCTAGTATCAAATCCACTGGTGGGCCACTAGAGTCAACTCCACAGTTGAGCCCTAGCACCCCTGCCCGACACTAACTAAAATGTTTTGTTGGGGTGTTTTTTATGCTCCATTTGCGACTTGAGTAAAATGAGAGTGCAAATGAGAGTGCAATATTGAGTAAGTATGTGTAGTCGATAATAGTATTTACAGTAGGGTCAGACAGTGTATAGCGGTGCATACTTATACATGCCACTATACTCCTGCTGTGCGAAGTACGTGCTGGCAATTGCGTACTTCCCACAGAGCTCCGGCATGGCCCCCACTCAGTCTCACTTTCAATGACGCATAAGTGCCGGAAAGAAGTGACGTGTACACGCCCGGGAATACGTTGTAAACTCAACGAGTGCTATGATTGTACTGTATTTACAGGGCATACTTTGGCGTATGGCAGCGCAATTATGCTCTAAAGTACACCCCGCAAATACGCCGTGTGAATGTACCCTAAAAATTGCTAAGTACTAACACAAAAGAAAGAAAGCGGCATCTTTGCTCCAGAACATATATCAGATGAGAAACATATCTAATTGCACTGAAAGCTGGTTTAACATCATGTTTTATAGCAAATAAAATTTAGTCAATAGCAATAACAATAAATTTGAACTGAAAAAAATGCTTGATAAAAATATATGTATAAATAATATGCCGGCATGAAATGTAGGTTACATATAATAAAACTGTGACCTTTATGTGTCTCTTAGGCTTTACTGGGATTGCCTTTTCCTAATCTTTGTGTAACATAATCAGATATATAATGTAAGTATTTTGTGGATCTTTCTTTCTAGTAGTTGTGATACGTTCCACTTCCTATCTCTGGGAAACTTTCATTTTTCACTATCAGATTACAGGTGGGAGATGCTAAAAAGTTCAGACAGATATATTACATCTTCTGTTAGCCCACAAATCATGTCATAGGACATTCCAATTGTATTATTTTTTGTTTTTGAAGCTAAGAATCATGAAGAAATCAGTTGAAATTATACATATGTAAAATTTTGAAAGTCTAGATTCATGAATTTTAAAAGTCATCTCAAACCTTCAAGAAGCTGCCAAGCGGCGTATGTACACTGTCCCACATTTTTGAATAATTACACTTTGCACCAATAAAGTCAGAGGGGGTAAATGTGGCTATCAGATTAAACAGCCCCCTCTACAAAGTAAATCTGATGTATTTGGAATTTTTTTAACAACTATTATAAACAGATGTACATGTTTACCACTAATTTGCTAAGGACTAAAATGTCAAACGTTGACTGTTTAACCATGAAGGCTTATCTGTCTTTAAATTGAATACACAAAAGTTTAAAGTTTTCTGCAAATTTGACAAAAAATTTTAATCTGATTTTCGAACTTTAAATTAAGCATAAACTAAAAAGCATGAATTAGCTTTCACAATTCTTAACACAACTGTATGGGTTTTTTAACAAAATATTTTACCAAAACAAAATTGCCACTCAATGAATAGTTTATACATTTTTCTTACCTAGCATTGATATGCATAAATAAACTAAAGATTTGTAGCCTTTTTGGTACAAGAAGAGGTGTATCTATTACCCATTTTCAAATAATTTTCAAATTTTTCTGTTTTGTATAAAGTATATTCTATACTTCTTGAAAATGTATTTTTATACAAGCATCAACCTAATATTAACAATTATGTAGAAAAAAAGTTTTAAAATTACCTGTATCCTTCCCTTTCATCCATACTTTCTCCGTGTCCTGGGTTCTATTTGATAAACACTTGTATTTTTTTCAATCATGCTGTACTACAGTATGTAATAGTATTTACCCTTGAATAATGGTTTCCCCTAGCAGCAACGGCATGAAGGGAGCATGGAGTAGGCTCACTCGCTAAACCCGTATCATATGTGGTGGTTGCTGGATGTTAGATACAGCTGAAACCCACCACAAACGGCAACCTTCTGCATTAAAAACATAATGACCGCACCCCTATTGGTCAAGAATCATAGGAGGATTACATATAGAAGTAAAAAAAAAAATGAAAATTGAAAAATATACTATTAAAATTAATAAAATATAATGAAAAATATTAAGCATTCAAAATACCCTCCTCCCCCTTTTGCCATTTTACAAAAAAAAATTGGCATGTCCATAAAAGCCTACTCTATTAACATTTAATATCATTTATCCGGTACGTTAAACAAGATAGAAGAGAAAAATTTCCCAACACCAAAATTCTGTTTTTTGATCATTTTGTGTTCCTACAAAACTGAAATAAAATGTGATCAAAAACTTGTATGTGTCCTAAAATGGTAGCCATAAAAATTGCACTCTATTACTTGACTCTCCTGATATTTGTAGTAAGAAAAGATATCTCTGAGATTTGTGGTTATCTTCTAAATATTTTACATCCATTGTATTACATTATAGGTTCTTGTTATATCTTGTAACAGCATGTCTTGTATTACTTTTATACTTGTATTTGATTATATCCCACTATCCAAGATTGTTAACATTAATTATTCTGTTAACTGTCATTTTCAGACAGTATTTTCTTCTTCTGTTATTTACTTTACCATGCATATTTGTTAACTGCTTAACTCTTTAATAAAGGACTGTTTAAAGAAAAATTACACTTTAGTCTGCAAAAAATGAGCAATTACTTAGGTCCATCGATTGAAAAACAAATAAATCATTCGTGGCAGAAAATGGCGCTGCAGTGCAAATTTAGAGAATAGAAAAAGTTAAAGTACAGAAACATAACAAAAACTCTACAAATGTGATATCGTATCAACCTGCAAAATACAAATGACATGTAATTTATACTGAACAGTGAACTCTAGTAATGCGAAACCACCACAATAGTAGCATGATTGGCATATTTTTTTCATGTTCCACCCCACATAGAATTTTTTGGGTGTTTCCCTGTATATTAATGATGTAATTTTAATTGGCTATTTTGCACTTTACAGACTGCTCCACGGACAGTGTTATGTGTTTTTGACTTAAATAAATATGTATATGTGATATGTATATATCGCTGTGTAAATCTTTGCTGCACTGTTTAGGTGTTGTGTTGTTTCATCCACAGGTGCTGCAAGACTGTAGGCTGCCACTATGTTGGATTGCAGAGTCTGGCAACAGGGTTAAAGGTCTCTTGTATTGTCAAACACCAGAAAGATGAAGGTATCAGCATTGAATCAACAGGCCGGTACTCTACTTGGCTTTAGTCTATCAATCATATCTCATGGCGCAGTGAGTCGGGTATGACTTAAGGAAAGCTACGTCCAATAGGTACAGCTGGAGTCCTAGCTCTTATCCTTTGAGTTTATTTGAATATACCAACTTTTTCATGGCACTTTCAGGGCTTATAAGTCTTCACACCTTCATGGTGCCTTTCCTTAATGAGAAATATTACCTCTTTTCAGCTCAATCTTAAAACAGTCAATACTCCACGCTGCACTGATGAGGAGCAAACACCCCAAAACAGCTGTCTGTAGAGGACTACTGACTTGACTTTATTCTCCTAATCATATCTCAAAGCTCAGCGAGTCAGATGTGATTTGAGGAGTGTATAGTAGGTAGCACTCTCTTCCCTTGAGCTTATTTAAATATATCTACAGAGGTGCAATAGTGCTGCTTGAGACTTTGTGGAGCAGACAGGAAATGAGCATGAATTAAAAGAGATGAAAACCCTGCATTACCAGCAGAGAGTCCAGGGTGCACATTAAAACCCCTAAGGAGCATGACCATATTTTTTAATGTTAGCTTATATCTGGGTTCTTTCTTTAGGTTATGAGTCCTGCTGCTGAGCCTAGATTTTTGGGCATGATAAAGATACAAATGTAAAGCTTTATTGGCGTAAGAGCAGACTATGGGACCGTTCACATGGCACAGGACAAATACCAGTCTGTTTATCCAACCGGTACTTGTCCTGTTTTCGTGCTGTGCACACAGCCGCCCGGGGACGGCTTTTCTCCATGGTTTGCAGAGAAAAGCCCTCCCCCTCCACATAGGCATGTTCATATTTCATACAAAAACCGGACAGAAGAATGAACATTTTCTACATTTTTTTGGACTGCCAGCTTTCTGAAAAAACACCGGGCGGAAAACCCGTGCTGTGGGGACTGCTGCTAGGATTTTCCATTAAGGTCCATGTAAAAGTTTTTCAGTCGGTTTGCAGCTGGTTTTCAAAACTGAGAACCTGAAAAACCGTGCCGTGGGGACATGGCCTAAGAGCAGAAAAATTAGGATAAAGAAGATAGAAGGACATTTCAACTACTAGAAAACAAAAGTTACTTTGAAACATTTTGCTGATATTGTTTGTCCTTTGTTTCTGCAAATTCTTCACTTTTAAAGTTTCTTATCTGCAGCCAAATATTCCAGAAAAGAGGCTACAATGTAGAACCATGTTTTTCGAAATGCGTCAGTTGTATCTGATTTATGCAAATGTCCCATTTTTAAGAGAGTAAATAAAAAGTGATCTTATACTTGGAGGAATGCTGGATCTTTTTGCTGCTTCAAGGCTTCTTCACATTTTCAGAATGTTTGTTCCATGCAGACTCCTTTCCAAGGAATGGTGAGCTGGTTATTTGTGTAGCAAATGTAGTAAATATTACAGAAAACCTAATACCCTGGCATCCATCAGGGTTAATCAATTCAATTTTACTCACTTTTCTTTATTGCACTTATTTGTTTGCTTTGATTTGACTTTAACTGTTTCTAGAAAGACATTGACTATAACATACAGTGACTAATATTTAAAAAGTCACATAAATACTCCACTTCATATGTTTATTTTTAAAGCTTCTTAACATTTTCAATTTTTTTTCAAAAAGTGGCCACAAATCACAGAAACATCACCCAATTGCATTAACATGTAGAAGCGCTTAAAAAAGAACTACAAAATGAAATTATTTTAATCAAAATCTCTAAAAAAGCCCATCTAGATCTATTCATTTCAATAGTTGATTTCTTTTTGTATGTTTAACATCTCTTGCTCCCCTAACCAGGATGTGGCAAATTAATTTCCATAACTTATCTAAATATAGCAGACGTTTTGATGGATGGATGAAATAGAGTTGATATAAAAACTACATGTCACTTCAAAGTACTGTTGAAGTAATCTGCTTCCCCTAATATCTGTAACATATATTTAAGTAAACTGTACTAGTCAATTAGAATTAATAATGCAGTTCATGTTATCGGTCATTGGCTGCAACAGTCGTGTCAGTAGACATTTTTAAAACATTATTGCCGGTGTAAAATTTATTCGCGGAAGCTGTCTTTAGCACAACATTTAGGCTCGTTCACACGGTTATTTCGGACGGATTGCCGAGGTGACGATCGTCATCCTCGCAAATCGCCAAATAAGTCACAGCCTTTTCTATGATTCAATAAAACGCGCGTGTTCACACGACCAAACTCTCCGGATTGCCGCCGCGGATTGACACGCAATCCGACGGAAACAATTGACATGTCAATTATTTCAGGACGATCACTCCTACAATGATTGTAGATGGTGATCCGTCGGGAAATCATTATCTAAATAAAGTGCCACTTAGTGGGCACTTATTTGCAACTGATTTTCAACTGATTTCAGAACGTATTTACATCGGAAATCCGTTGAAATACGTTCTGAAATAAGCCGTGTGAACGAGGCCTTAGGGTATTGAGGAAAATAAGAGCACTCCAAAATTTTGCCACATGGGACATTTAATAAATATTATTGTTCCTGTATATTTAAAGGGTATGTTCACACCGCTTATTTTGGGGCACATTTCACTATGTATTTCGTGGCGTACTGCGCTTAATGCATGCCATAATTACAGTAATCCATAGCTCTCATAGAGAACTATGGATTACACCTCCTCTCCCCGTTTGTACAATACGATCGTTTTGTACAAGCGGGGAGATAATTGAAATGGCAATTACTTGCGGCGAATACGCACCGTGAGTATTGATTGTATATGGGGCCGGCGGGGTGCCGAACCCCCCCCCACGCCACGGGGGTGCGCGTTGATCAGCGTGACTCCCAAAATACCCAGCGTAATTGCAGCCATACTGTACGCGCCGTAATTGCGCCATGTGAACATACCCAAAGAGCCTATTATGCCTTCAACAAGCAGGGTTTTTATAAATAAGTCTTAAAGGAGTTTTATTGTTTGAACTGTTCGTGCTGTTCAGCTAATTCTCTCAGTTTGAGTTTGAAATCCAGGGGCGTGTCTCTCCTATCAGAAGGCATGTCTCTCCTCCCAGGAGACGTGTCTCCCCTCACTGAAGACCTGTGACATCATCATTTTGTATGAAGCAGGGGATGCAAAAGGTTGTATGGATATAACAGCTCTGTGGCCTCCTGCATGCTTATGTCTGCAGCCTTCAGGCTCCATAAGCTCCAGAAAGCACCTGTTATATCTCTTAGTTTACACACAAATTACACTAAAAGCCAGCAGCTTTTTCTTCTGTTCTAGTGGTGTTCACCCAAATTGTACTGACAACAGGCAGAGATCTTTACTCAACTACAAAGACAAATGTCAGCTTCAAGTAAAGATCTCTGCTTGCTGTCAGTGATATGTGAGTGAAAACAATCAGCTTTGAGAGAAGACCCTGCTCAACAGATAACTAACTTGTGCGGGTAGTGTAGTGGTAGAGCTTTGCTCTTACAATGAAGGGGTTTGGAGTTCTAGTCCCTCACAGAGTATCCCCCCCCCTAAACTCTACACATATGTAGAGAGACCTAAAATATATATTTCAATCTCTATAATGATATATATACACATACATAGCTCCCCTATATCATGTCTCATCCCCCTATATCATGTCTCATCACATATGTTGGAAGTGCTTGTTGTGACTACTGCGAGAATAGGACACTATATAGAAGAGCTTTGTGTGTGTATATGAATAAAATTATAGATGTCTACACATATATTTTCATATCTTTACATATGTGTACAATTTATAAAAGAAAAAAAAAGAAAAAAATGATGGGGCTTGAACTCCTAACCTCTCTTTTGCAGAGCAGAAAAGCTACATATGTATAGCTTCGCTACTGCATTTCTAGGCTGGAACAGGTAGAGTACTTTCAAAGTGTTATACCTGAGCCAGAAATGTCGCCCTTGTGCTAGAATGTGCCTGATTTATGACCCGCAGTAGAGCGGATTCATAAATTAGGTGCATTCTATGCCTGTATAATGTGCATGAAATTTGGAATGTTAACGCCAAATTTCATGCATGTCACCCCAATCGTCTTTTCTGCAACATTCTTTTAAATAGCCTAGTGCTGTAAATGAAGATTTATAATCTGTAACTCAGTTATTTTTGCTGTGACTTGTGGTCTCCTACTTTTTTATAGTAGATTCTTTTCAACACGATTTATGTTTAACGCTAGAGACTGTTTTTGGAATTTGGGAAAATGTGGAGATGTTCAGAAGAGACTCAGCTCAAGCATTTAAAGGGGTGTTCCAATATTTCCAAAAGCTTGTTTGGGGATGATTAAAAATGTAAAATTAGAAAAACTGAACTTTTAAAACCACTCTGTTGCAGCGGCGCAGTAGTGCTCCCACTGATGATGTCACAAGCAGTGCTCACGTGATGGCAATCACAGGCCTCAGCAGTTACGTGCCATATATCCAGGTAGAGAGTGTTGCAGCCTGTGAATAGCTATATGGACAAATGAAGAATAAATGTGATCTCATCGGCTGGTATCATTGGAACGGCGGTGACACAAGAACCAGAAGGTTTAGAATGTGAATTTTGCTTTATATTTCTCTTTTTAATCATCCCGACTGGCTGATGAGCTTATGAAAATATTGGAACCCCCTTTAAACTCAGGACAGATGTTGTCTTGTTCGCATTGAAACTGAAATCAAACATGTCATTTGAAACTCTTTTACTTCAATGCAAAATCTGTGACAGGAACTCTTACTATAATTTTTAGCTCAAAAGGGGTAATGTTTCTCATTAGGGAGAAGCACCATGTAAGTGTGTGGAGACTTAGACATCATTTGTTGCTCCACTGAAATCTAAATATATTCTAAAGGGTTACGCAGGCTTGAACTGGCTCATAGAGGTGCAGAGGCTGGCTCATAGAGGTGCAGAGGAAACTCCCTGTGAGCCCTTGGGCAAGAGGGGCCACTGAGATAAATAGACCTGGGGCTACTTTTCAATAAGAATGAAAGAGAAAAAGAGGGAAGATGCAAGAGCAGTAACTGTAAGGATGGGCCCCAAGAATCAGTTCCACTGGCGGGCCCCAAAAATCAATTCCACTAGTGGACCCCAAGAATCACCTCTACTAGTGGGCCCCAAGAATCACCTCCACTAGTCGGCCCAAAGAATCAGCTCCACTGGAAGGCCCAAAAAATCAACTCCACTAGTGGGCCCCAAGAATCACCTTAATTGGTGGGCCCCAAATATCAACTCCACTGGTGGGCCCCAAAAATTAATTCTACTAGTGGGCCCCAAGCATCCCAGTCTGACACTGGGCATATGGGAAGTCTTGTAGCACTATCTCTTTCTCAATTCACATACAACTTACAAAGCCTTACAATATCATTTATAGTACAAATCTCTTTACAGTAGGCAGGTGAACCTTTTGTACCGCATGGACTTTGAGGGCCTGGATAATAATAACTATAATAACTTTTCCAGCCACTGGTTCCATTAGAAAGTGACAGTATATTCACAATCTGCTTTCTATGCCTGGAGATGATCAGAACCAGAAAATTCCTAAAAGGGCCCAGAAGCTTCCGTAGACCTTATCAGTTGTTTTAAACACTTGTTTGAAAAAACCCTTAATTTTAATTTCTTTAATTTTCACTATTATAGATATAAATTAATATTATTATAAATTATTACCTTTCCTGAAATTTCAGGTGAAACTTGACTTCAAATATAACACAATCTGAATGAATTCACTAGTATTTTAAGTCATTCAGACTTCATTCAAGCAAACATTTTAACACTGTTACATGGTGCTTTTAAGTTACAAAATTTCTGCAGGAATTATAATCAAAAACCACACTGAGGGAAGAAAATTAATGAGCCTGAAATGAAATATGATAGGTCACTAAAGGAAACACAGATCTAGCCAAAGGAATCATAAGGTAATTCTGTTTTCTTCCTTTGAACCTGTATTAAATAGCATGCATAGTTTACTAAGGAAAGTAATACTTGATGTCATATATTATAGTAACATATTAAATGTAGTAGAATAAGCCAGAAGGAAACCCTCTCTATTGCACCTCATTTAAAAGCTTTTAAATTGTATAGACAGAGCTTAAAAGGAAATATTAGAAACTTTATGATGGTTTGGCTCATTAAAGGGGCTTTCTGGAAAATATAAATTAAGGCCTATAAATTTGTCCCCAGTTATTTACCTTTAAAGGCAATGATGTGTCCTCCCTGATGTTTGCTAACAGCAATGCCCAATGGGGCACGGAATGATGATGTCACCACGGTCGATATATCATGTTGGCTGTTACGGTCAGGAGACATCATAAAAACGTTCCGTAAAGTGTTGAACAAACACGAAACGCGTTGTTCTGTAGATTTTTATTTATATTTTAAACTTTTTGTCATTTTGAAAAATAAACAGAAAAGCTGTGTAACTTTAACAAAGATATTTCAGTACTTCTTTTTAACGTGGGTAAGAAAGGGTACACACAATGACCTGGATGTGAACTCCTCTTTAATTTCTATGAGATTTTGAACCACAACACTGGGAAAGTGTCTGTACGGTATTCTACAGGAAGCTGTAGATGTCAAGGTGAACTTCATATATCCATTGGAATTCCAACCTAAATGCTAAGGAAAGTTGTGCCTCCATAGTAGTACATCTCTAAAAGGTGAGTACAATACCACCTATTGATAGAAGCATCTTACCCACTGACATATTTCACAAGGGAGCGCTTGTCTGTCTGTTTTCTTTTCGTTTATCTATATATACAGTCAGGAGAGATAATGGAACAGAGAAAGTATTAAAAGACTATTAAAACATTCTTTTTTCTCATCTGTATTCATTTTCAGATTGTAATATTTTTTAATTGTTATATTCTGTACCTGTTTACGGGGCGGTCATTTAGACTGTACTCTGCTCTGTAAACAGTAGTTCAGACATAGGCTTAATAACAGCCACATGGACACAGAAAACGACTGTCTGGAGATGACTCATTGGCCTACATTTACTATTATGGTTGCGCCAGAAAAGTATTTAAAATGGTTCATTTTTACCAAAACACAGTGGGAGTGGCTTTGATGGGAAAGGGGGCATAGCCATGATGCAGCAAAAATGCTCCAGCTTTATGGCAAGTAAAATTATGACAAGTAATAGTTGGTCTAAAAAGCTAGACAAAGCAAAATATATGCCAAATATATAAAAATTATATCAAAAGTTTATATACATTTCATTAGTATTTGGTAGCATTGGATATCCTTTCACAAGCTTCTCACAATAGTTGGTAGATAGTTTGGCCCATTCCTCCTGACAGAACTGGTGTAATTGAGCCATGTTTGTAGGTTGCTTTGCTTGCACCTGCCTTTTCAGCTTTGCCCATAAATTTTCAATAGTATTGAGATCAGGGCTCTGTGATGGCCACTCCAAAACATTGACTTGGCAATTCTTAAGCCACTTTGTAACCAGTTTGGCAGTATGCTTTGTGCCATTGTCCATTTGGAAGAACCATTTCTGCCCAAGTTTTAACTTTCTGGCTGATGTCTTGAGAAGTTGCTTCGGTATAGCCACATAATCATCTTTCCACATGATGCCATCTATTTTGTGAAGTGCTCCACAAAGTCTTTTGCTTTTGTTCTTGGGATGATATGCGAATGTCGGACCAAAGCACGTTCATCTCTGAGACATACCCATGATGACTCGACATACGCATCTTGTTTGTACTTGCATATAATTGTTTGTACAGATGAACGAGGCACCTTCAGGTATCTGGAAATTGCACCCAAGGATGATCCAGACTTGTGCAAGTCCAAATTTTCATCCTGATATCTTGGCTGATATCTTTGAACTCTCCCGTGATGTTACACACAGAAGCAGTGTGTTTCTGGTGTGCAATAAAATACATCCACAGGTGTTTCTCTAATTAGCTCAGATGTTGCCAATAAACCTATCAGAAGCTTCCAAAGACAAGGCATCATCACATCATCACATTTTAAGGCATAGTAATCCCAGTGTATGTAAACTTTTGACTTAGGAGAAAGTAATAAAAATGTCTTAAAAATATCTCTCTCTCATTATTCTGGCATTTGGCAAATATAATTAATTTTGGTAATTCTAATTAACCTAAAACAGAGTTTATTCTGATTTCATGTCAGATAGTGAAGAAAACATGCATATGTGTCTTTTTATATAATCTATGTAAACTTCTGGTTTCAACTGTATGTATTTTATTACCATGACATGGCACAACAAAAAATATCATCAAAAATAGAAGCGCTCAAATGGCTTTGTTGATGAAAACTTGGGATTAAACCAAATACTTCCTACGAATAGGAAATTTTACTTATTAATCCTTAAATATAGCTTAAAATATTTCAGAAAATAGCAGACATGTTTGCTGTAAATTTTTTGTAAAATTGTCAGACTTTTACAAATTTATTTTTTCTGCAGTATTTTACTTCTCATCAGAAGGACATTATCAGAACTATTAAAATGCATTTTTCTCACTGTCTAAATTATTGTAGATATAGTTTCTCTTCTATTACAACAATTGTTTGAAAAAAATTAAAACATCCATTTTTTTCATGTTACTTTTCAATGGATTGTCCAAACCCATAAAAAATCTAATTACTTTTAGTGTGTTATTTCAGTATTGTTTCTTTAAGAGGCTCTTGTTGTATGGGGCCAGTTAGACTTTGAAATAAGCTTGTCCTGATTCTTGCACCTGTATAGTTATATTGAACATGATATGTGGACCATACATAAACCCAATTACTTGACACTCTCCATTTCTGTTACAGCATTTCCTTAATGACTTACTGTAAGCAAGAGCTGTTCAGACATGTATATGATGTATTGTTATATTATACTATTTTCACTTTCTTTACTTTTTTTTGGTCAAATACTTGAAATTATCTTAACAAGACATCTTTTATCCATTTCAAATGCAAATTTTTTTTAATGGAATGTCTTTGCAATTACTTGTTATCTGTCTACTGACAGACCACATGTATTAAACTCACAGTCTGCAGGCCAAAACTGGCCTGCTACATCATTTTATATGGCCCCCAAGAGCTTAGACACAGCAAGCAGAGATGGACAAGGTCCCGAAGGAACAGCTCTCCACTTTCTCCGGAAGATGGAGACAGTATTGGGCAGAGGCACTGGGCCCAGTGCAGGGAGCAGGTGCTATCTTGGATTTTTAAACTGCAGTGCGCTGCTCCACGCCGGTCTGTTCAGCAACTGACAGGTGGTGGCACAGCCCAGACAGCTCTACCCATGTACTTTAATTACCCTCCAAGTTAGCAAGCTTAGTGGTAAAGAGGTGGAATTGGCTGGTCATCATACAACTTTAAAGGACATCTTGGCCTTTTTTTTTTTACCATGTGGTGCACCATAACATCTCTGGTGGAACATTAGAACTACGTTATCAGCATCCGAGAAGAAAGGTATGTACACCATATAAAGCTGCTGGTACATTTCTATTTGATTCAAATGGGGAGACACATATGAAAGAAGGCACTTTGAAGTGATTTATTACGTCTCATTTCCAGTGTATAATGTGCCTGAATATATGAAAGTGTTTTTTGTGCGATTATAAATGGCATCTAAAGTTCGAAGCACGACGCCTATGTGTTTGCCGCATTACGGAACTTTGGCGCATTAGTAATGCGCCAAACATATATAAGCTATGGATAGGCTACAAATAAAAGAAAAGTCATTAGAATAGCATATAGAATAGCAATAGAAACTATGGTACTGATCTTGCTTGATGGACCACAGGTCCTAGCAAGACCTGTGGTGTGCTGGCTCTTGCTGTTTGTAGAATAAAGGGTGAGAGCATCAAAAATAAATTTCAGATTTAATGTAGTAAAAATTAAATATGAAAAAATCTGATCAACAACATCAGTGGGTTATTTAATGTAAAATTAGTTTTAGATTCTATTAATTTTAAATACATTTTAAAGGAGATTTTTTTGGGATATTATATATTTTTATATAAATTTTATATGATAACATTTTGTATTAAATTGAAATAATATAATATTATATAGTTTGATAATTATCAGAAATTACTTTTTATTATTGTACTGGCATAAGTTGAAAAAATAATGGACATGTTTTGCCCTAATAGCAAATCCAGCTCCAGTTCGACTTCTCAGGCTCTGGCAGACCACATTAAAATAGGTCTGCCTGTCTGAGCAGTAATGTGACTAGTTTTTACAACACACATTCATATATGTGTCTAATATTACAAATGTGGTGTTACACGCCCCCAGAGCACCCCCCTCCCACATGTTAAGTGCATTAAAAAGTGTCAAGTCTTGCGAACAATGCGCCTATCATATTCGTTTGGTGCATTATACATTGCAGCCCGCTTACTTTTGCTGGATTTTATACTGCCATGGAGTCACAGTTTATTTAATAATATGTTGAATAGTTATATTTATCAATTCAGTCTTAAGTTACAAACAACCTTTTAAGGGCAACAATAATGTTGACGTGGCCTTTGGTGAAATGAGTGTGACAGCCCAGTGATAGATAATGTTTAGGAAAACTAAACATATGTCCTAGATGTTTTCATGTGTGTGAGGTGCTATTCACTTCTCCAAAAGTGATAAAAATATCTAATACCTACCTACCTGTACTTAAATAATAAATACAATGGGACAGCTAAGTAAATAGTACAAAAACACTTAAGTACAAAGAAGTTACAGATTTCTTACTGATATTCTCAGAAAGGGTAATATCTCTCACTGCGGAGAGGCACCATGTCGGTGTGTGAGGATTTGAAGATCGCCTTTTGCACCTCATTGGGCATTTTCATATAACATAGGCATTATGAGAAGAGAACTAAACGATCTAGTGCCCTCCATTGGATTTAGAAATCCTCAATTCGCTTGTGACTCACAAGTCTTGAAATGCGAAAAAGGATTCATGCCAAGCCAGTATTGCTTATCTGCATTCAGCTGTTTTGGTGCATTGCCCCTCATCAGTGAAGAGCAGAGCTTACTGGCTGGCTGGGTGAGAGGTCAGCCAGTAAGCTCAGCTCTGCACTCATGAGGTGCAAACCCCAAAACATGCTGGAGGAGCATCACTGCACTGGTGGCATTATGATGTCATGCCACCAGTGTTGGGCAGAAGAAGAGTATTATTATGGTTATTATTTTTTTCATTGGTCGTCTATAAACCTACCTAACTATATGATCTACCACAGTGATCATATAGTGGTAGAAACTAGTTGTGTGTAGGCTCTGCAGAAATATAAGTGATTACACTACAGTTACATTTAGTGACTTACAGGAGATGTCTTTTCTGATCGGAGTCGTTCACTTTCCCTTCTCTTCTCCATCCGGCCCAAACCACCATGATGACTTCTCCCAGCCAGGACCACACAAACATTTTAGAATTCTCACTTTTCCAGCACCTTTACACATACAGACCTACTGAGGGGTTTTCTATGATAGAAAATCCAGGTGCCTGCTGTAGGGGATGGGGAATTCCTTTATAGGTTCCTATTCGGTACGTTTATAGGACATGATATGGCCACCAGTATATAGCTAGACAGGTAATATGGCCCCAGTATGGACACACATGCAGCTGAAGAGACTGTGGGCGCACCAGGCCCACGGTAGCTGCTTGGAGCCCGGCGAGGGTAAGGGCACAGGCAGTTTTATCCGGGGCTTGAGACCCAGATAAAACTGCCTAGCAACGCTCCTCATTGTGGTAGAGCCTCTGGAGTATGTGGTACTTCTCACTGAACTCTATCTAGTATTGTTGTGGACCTGGCAGCTTTCTTCTTCCTAAGCTACGCTCAAACAGTAGTGTTTCATACCAGTCTCCCTCATCTTTCTCTCTAATCACTCAGTAGACTGAGCCCAACTGACCTTCCTGCCTGTAACTGCTTCCAACTGTCACTTTTGGCGTGAGACCTCTCCACCCCCTTGTCCAATCAGGAGCTAGGTGTTGAAACACTTGGCGTGAAGTGCATTACTGGGAAAGAAGCTTAAAGGGAATCTGTCACATAGGTTATTTCCCCCTTGCTGAGGGCAGCACAAGCTAGTGACAGACATGCTGTTTCCAGCACTGTGTCCCTTATTCTGTAAGATGCTGTAATTTTAGAGCATTTAGTGCTCAAATCTTATTCATGAGTAGGTGTTAGCCCCGCCCACCAAAGGCTAGCCCCGTCCACTGGCAGTTATCCACATGTTTCTATCTATTTAAAGTAATAGGTTTTTCAGTTGTAGTGCGCGGGGCCAGCCTCAGATGGGCGGGGTTTGAAAAAAAACTGACTCTTGAAATGACTCTTCGAATGACTGTTCTGGCTGAAAACTGCAGATGTGAGTATTAAATACACGAAAACTTCAGTATCTTACAGAATAAGGGGCACAGCACTGGAAACAGCAGGTCTGACACTATCTTGTTCTGCCCTCAGCAAGGGGGGCATTATCTATGTGACAGGTTCTCTTTAAAGGAGTTGTCTCACTACAAGAATTGCTTTTTATGTTAAAGACCTTGTAATACACGTCACTTAGCAATATGTGTCCATTAACAGTGTCCTACCTATTCCTAGATATCCCCTCTTTTGTGGGCTGCATCAGCTCCTCAGGTTGCTATAGCTACAGATCTGTTCAATTACTCCTGATAGGCTGCCAGCAATGGTTGCTATAGCAACAGACCTGGTGTCCTCAGCAGATTGACATTGCAGCCCAGTAGAAGCCAGTAGTAGCCAGTAGAAGCCAGTAAGCCGCCCTTGAATTAAAAAATGAAACTGAGGAAATAGGACTGAGGTAAGATGAATCGATGTAGTGAGACAACCCATTTAACCATGCTGGCACAGGAGCTGATACAACACTTTCCCAAAGATACACATTACACATGTTACACATTGTAACGGACTGGTAGTGGATCCACTGGACCTCCGCAAGCGATGATGGAAGCCCACACCAGGGAACGGAATCTAAGTAGGTCCCGGTATTCACCAGAGCCCGCTGCAAAGCGGGATGGACTTGCTGTGGCGGGAATCTACCACATCGCTTCCACTGGCGGGACTTGCTTGCGGTGGCGGCCAAGGGTAGGCGAGGTACAGAATCAGCAGACAGGCTCGTAGTCGGGGACAGGCAGGAAGGTCTGGGCAGGCGGCAGAGATTCGTGGCCAGTAAACGTAAGCAAACGGGTTCGGTACACGGTGGACAAGACAAGACTTTCTGGAACGCTTTCTCGATAGGCATGAGCACTAAAGATCCGGCAAGGCTGCCAGGAAGAGGCCGGACATAAATAGGAGCAGTGCTCGGTAATGGCCAATTACCAGTCCACTTTCCCTTTAAATTTTACACTGCCCTAGGGAGGGGGGCTGTGCGCGCCGCGGGACAGAGACGGACGGGACAGGAGCATGGCCGGGTAAGTGACCAGTGGCACGGGCAGAGGGGTGAGCGGACCCCGGACCCGACATGCGGGACGGGGCGCCATTCGGTGTCGGGGCACGGATGTGCCCGAGACCCAGGACGAGGGTCGCAGGGACATCCGTAACAGTACCCCTCCCCCTTTGGCCCCCCCTTCTTTTTAGAGTGATGGAATTTTTGGATGACACTGCAGTCCAGGATAGTCTCCTCTAGCTCCCAAGACCTTTCTTCGGGGCCACCTCCCTGCCAGTCCACAAGAAAGTAACGTGTCCCTTGGGTCCTTCTTATACCTAGGATCTCCTTGACCACGAAGACATTAGAGGCATCCGCCACAGACGAAGGAGAGATTGTCTTCCGCGAGAAGCGATTCAGGACCAGGGGCTTAAGTAGTGAGACATGAAAGGAATTGGGAATTCGCATGGTAGGTGGGAGCCGGAGTTTGTAGGACACCGGGTTAATGCGGCTAAGAACCTCAAAGGGTCCCAGGAAGTGGGGACCTAGTTTGTAGGTAGGAATCTTGAGGCGGATGTATTTAGCCAACAGCCACACCTTGTCACCCGGGGAGAAGATAGGAGGAGGACTTCTTCTTCTATCAGCTTGAGCCTTCATGCTCTCGGAAGCACGGAGCAGAGATTGGTGGGTCAGGGACCAGTGCGTCTGCTGCAGGGACCTCGGATGGAGATGCCAGAGGGAGAGGTGGGCGGGGATGCAGACCGTATACGATGTAGAAGGGAGAAGCCCCTGTGGACTCCGAGTCTAGGGAATTGTAATAGAATTCCGCCCACAGCAGCAAGTTGAACCAGTCATCTTGGCGTGCAGAGACGAAGTGGCGTAGGTAACACCCCAAAACCTGGTTGACCCTCTCCCCCCCTGTATTTTGTTG
>JAODAL010044165.1:0-33141 GCA_025379985.1 Phyllomedusa bahiana
TAATTGTGCCACTGTCTGACCTCATGCTGCTGCTGTTGGCTGTGCCGGGACCTACACACTGCTGTCATTATGCCAACAGTTCTGACCTCATGCTGCCTAACGCCTGTGGCCTGCTGCCGATGACCTTCACACTGTGTCAATGGCACTCTTTGGGCCTACTCCGATTTGCCACCTCCAAAATGTCATTGTGCAACGTCTGACCCTCATGCTGTCAGTGGCAGCCGCCGTGTCCCGATCCCACACACTGTCACTAAAGTAGCCACCTGAGCTCTCAGCTGTTTTTTTTCCAGCTGTCCGCTGCCAACTGATTTTTCTTAATTATCAACTGCTACATCCCTCTTCAGTTTCTTGTCATTTTTGCCCTCTAAGTCCACAGTGAATTATATATTGATAAGCGATTTCTAAGAGCGGTGCGCAGGTCATGTGCGTGTCGATACTAAAACACAACAATTGATACGAAGACCCTAAACCAAGCTCCCTATGCATATTAAGCCATGGCAACAACGTTTCTACAGCATCCCTGCAGGCTCCAGTGCGAGCCTGGAAATAGCTGTTTTTTAACGTGATTCTTCCCGAAGTAATTCGGACACGAAGTTATTTTTTGTCGAAATCGGCGAAGTGAGCGAACCGAATTTCGAGAAATCTGCCCATCTCTATCTGCAATTGTGTGTCTGGGCTCCAGCGCCACTATATAGCGGGATGAACAATTGAGGAGGCAGTCAGCAGCTACTTGGCAGCGAAGAAAGGAGGGCCAACATCCCCTGCTTCTTGCAGTAGGCGCAAAGTATAGGAAGTTGATAGTGCATGGGAGTCATGTAGTGAGGGTCAGCCTCTGCATACCAAGACCGGTGAAGTAGGAACGGCAGGACGATGAAACACAAATAGATTGATGATGTAATTACCGCTACCGCAACTTAGGTAGCCGTGAGGCAAGAGCTTCATCATCGTCAGGAAAAGAGAGGCGTCACTTGCGCTATCACAAGGCAGCGACCAAGCAAGCAAGTGGGTTTGTTTGGCCGTTGAGATCAAGCATGGTACGCAGCAGTGTGAGGTTCAGGAGCCAACGGATACACAGGGTAAAAAACCCCGCTTCGCAGATCCAAGAAATAGTCGGCACAGGGGCTCAGCGAGGCAGCAGCGCGGTAGTAGTCAATCAGTGCGGAGGGCGTTGGCGTAACATCCGAAACTCCCGCGTGGTGGCAGGTTTCTTTGTCAAAGACACCGAGGAGCCAATATTGGGTATATGGAAGAAACTGGTGGCAGAAAGTGAGCGTGGCCATGGAGCTAATCGTTGGCACCATGGCCCTGGCGTCAACACATCAGTCGTCCACCATTCGGGTAGCCAGGGATAAACTTGGCTCAGATGTGTGGTCCCATCCAGCCGCGGTCAGCAACACAGTAGCAGGCGCCCAGTGGCACGCATGGCCATTGCAGCCAGTCAAGTGCTCCACCACCTCTTCAGAAGGTATCGTTTTTCCACTGCTTTGAACATCATCTCCCCTGTCCCAGAATGCTCCAGCTCCCATGCTACTCAATGGCGCCAGCAGTCGTTTCAGTGAACAGCGATAGCAAAGAGAACAACAGTTGATGTCCAACCATCCTAAGGTGGCATCAGCATGACCTTGTCTCCTGTTTCCAAGTTTGTTTGTTGCTTGCAGGGCCCTCCCTATTTCCAATGGTGGACCTCTGCACCGGTTCAGGAACTAATGGCTGTGCCGAGCTGAGATGGAAAGTTTCCAATTCAAGTAATTTCTTTTCCAAAAAGGGCAGGAATCATCACTTCAAAATATGTTAGCACATAAGGAGGGCCAGTCCTTGAGCTAATCGGTTTGTTCCAAGGTCACAGCAGCGCGGACGTCTGGAGCTGTAACTAAGGTCAGGGCATTATACATGTTCATTTACGCCCACTGGGTGAATATACGTCCGGGCCCAGGCACACCAACAACTTGGACAGAGAGACGCCGCTTTCTCCTCCACGTTGTCAAACTGCGCTCCTCGCCAATGTCCCCGCCTTACACTCCTCCACCTCCACCAATACCACCTCCTCAGCCTCCCAAGTACTAGCTACCATCAATACCACATGTTTAGGGCACAGCGATGTCCACCTAGTTCTACACCTGGCTTGCCTCAGCGAACGAAGTCACTACAGGGGAGGAACTGCTCCCGCTCATGCAGCAAAAGAAATCGATTTGTTGCTTTCTACCGCGCCAACCTGCAAATCGTGAACCACATGCGGTGACGACAATGGAGGAAACATGGTGTCCTGTGCGCTGCACCGAGGAGGGATGGTCCATGCGCCCTGTCAGGGGTCACTTTTTCAATCTGGTGTGAAAACAGGTTCCTGAAGAATCTTCCATCCACATTCCTTTCAGAAGAATTCTGAAAAGGCCAGGAAACTGCTGAATGCACTTCATCATTCCTACAAAGCCAGAAACCCACTCCTCGAGTTGCAGCGGCAGAACGCGACCTCCCCCCAAACACACTCATGACTATGCGTATGTTTCCACCCGTTGGAATTCCAGCCTCACAATGTTTGGACGACTGTATTGAACAGAGAAAGCCATTAACGACATTTTTGATGATCCAGACGGACCATGATCCTCCCCTGTTAAACTTTGATGACAGCCAGTGCAGCTTGCATGCGAGATCAGCCAGCCGTTTTAGTTGAGGTCATCGAGAGGGCCACGTATTTGTCAGTCCGCCAGACTGACGGGATGAATAACGTCATTCCACTGTCTCATGTCCTGGAACAGCTTGCTAGAAAATCTGTATGGCATGGGACTGGATACGTGTCGACTACATCTCTCGCCACATGAGTCCTTAGGGACTTAGAAATTGAGGAGATGGAGTACATTGGAGCAGACATAGTCTGGTGAAATGAGTGGAATTTTCTACCCAGAGTGACAATAAGGTAGGAGCAGGAGGTAGAATGGAGAGGAGAAATAACAGGCAGATGTACCCGCAAGCACCGTGGCAGTATACAGTTTGTAGATGGAGCAGGCGCCCCTTGGAGACACTTGTGCATTATGGCCCGCAGCTGCTAATTTGCAGGCTAGTGACAGCCTAATAGTCAGCATCCGATCAATAGTGATGACTTTCTGGCTCCCACCCTATTGAGACCCTCGCTACTGGTGCCATAATTGGACCATTTTTCCCAGCTATCGAGAGGGAGGTACAAACACTAAATACTATACGAAATCCTCCTGTAGGTCAGTTGTGCCTATGCCTATGTGCGGCAATCGGTCCCTCCTCCACGACAGGTCTGACCGTGGGATCATCAGCTCTCATGTACAACTGCCTCGCGGCTGCTGGGGTAAGGTTGGGGGGTGAGAGGCAGTAGCCAGCTCCATCAAGCACAACCTAAGACTGGAGTCACTTGATGTAGCAGCTTCCTTCAGCCCCGCCCTAGTTAGGATGGCATCGCCAGCAGCAGCACATATGACCTGGAGCAAGACCCTGAACACAACAAGTGGATGGCCTACTTCGACAGCACTGCCTCTGCCACTCTCCAGCCATTTAGCATGATCCGCAGGACTACTGGAGGCAGCCAAACTGGATTTGTGCCGCAACTTGCCTGAGTTTGCAGGTGGAGAATGAGCTGTCCTGCCCGGCGGGAGTAAGAGTATTGGCAACAGAGTCGGGTTTTTCAGGTGCGGGCAGTGGGGCCATACGATACCCCAGGAAACCACGCTTGTCCACGTAAAAGTGGAAACGACTGACCTTTTTAAAGATGAATCAGGGCGTGATCCGGCCCGGATTTCCACACACCAATGCCTTTAGTGGCGTCAGACTACATCAGCCATGAACGCCATCACCCAAACTGTGAGAAATGAAGTCTGTTTCAAACTAACCTGCCTCAGCCACTATCTAATCCGCCTTCCAACCGTGGACCCGCCTAAAGCCACACATCTGCTGACAGTTTCTCCATCATGCCACCAACCATCTAAAACCAGGGACTGGTATTGGCCACCATCACCTCCACACAGTCATTGATGCCACTATTAATAGACTCATCTGCAGCTGCTGTTGCTTGTGCCGTGACATCCCACTGTGTCATAGGCCAGCTCTCTGACCTCATGCTGCTGCGACCTCCACCCTCTCCATTGAGCCACTCTGTCCATACTCAGTTTTTTGGCAACCCCTCCAGAATGTTCATAGTGCCATGTCTGACCTCATGCTGCATGCTAGCTGTGACCTCACACTCTCTGTCATTGTGCCACTCTGTCTGAGCCTCACTACTGTTTTGCCACCTCCAGAATGGTATTTGTTGCCACAGTCTGACCTGATGCAGCTGGCCACCGCACCTCACCACTTCTCTTTCATTTTGCCACTCTCTGATGGCCTAACTCCTGTTTTTGCCGGACCTCCAGACTGTCATTGTGCACACTCTCTGTACCTCATGCTAGCTGCCGCCTTTCACCTCCACTCTCTGTCATAGTGCCACTCTGTGGCCTACCTAAGTTTTTTCACCTCCTCCCAGAATGTCATGTGCCACTCTCTGACATCATGCCTGCTTGCGCCGTCAACCTCCACTCTCTGTCATTGTGGCCACTCTGTGGCCTACTCCTGTTCTACTCACTGCCACCTCCCAGAATGTCATTGATGCCACTTGTCCTACCTCATGCTGCTGCTTTCGTGACCTCCTCAAACATGTATCATTGTGCCCACTCTGTGGCCTGCTCCTGTTTTTTGCCACCCTCCATAATGTCATTGTGCCCACTTCGCTGACCTCATGCGCTTCTGGTGCCAGGTGCCTCCACACTGTGTCATTGTGGCCCACTCTGTGGCCCTACTCCAGTTTGCCACCATCCAGAATGTAATTTGTTGCATGTCTGACCTCATGCTACAGCTGCTGTGACCTCCCACGTCCTCTGTCAATGTGGCACTACGAGGCCTACTTACTGTTTTTTGGCCACCATCCAGAATTGCATTGTTGCAGCTAAACTCTGACCTCATGCGCTGCTCCGGTCACCTCCCACTCTCTGTCATTGTAGCCCTCTCAGTACACTACACTTTTTTTTGCCCACTCCGAATGTAATTGTGGCCACTGACTGCACCTCATGCTGCTAGCTGCTTCAAGTAGAACCGACCGTCCTACCCAATCTCTCATTGGTGCCACTCCTGTGGCCTACTCCTGTTTTTGCCACCTCCAGAATGTCATTGATGGCCACTGTCTGACCTCATGCTTGACTGCTGAGGCTGCTGCCGTAACCTACACACCCTGTATTGTGCCACTGTCTGACCTCAATGCCTGCCAGGCTGAGCTGCTGCCATGGCATGAACCTACACACTGTGGCAATGTGACCACTGTCTGACCTCATAGCAGCTGCTGCCTGTGCACCTCCACTCTCTGTCATTGATGCCACTCTGGTGGCGTCTACTCCTGATTTATTGATTGCCGACCTCCCAGAATGTTCATTGTGCCAATAGTCCCTCACCTCATGCGGCTGCAGTGGCTGCTGCCGTGAACCTACCACACTCTGTCATTATGCCACTGAGTCTGACCTCATGCTTGCTGCTGTGGCTGCTGACGTGAACCTACACACTGTGTCAATTGTGTCCACTCCTTTGGGCCTACTCCTGATTTTTGCCACCGTCCATGAATGTCCATAGTGCCACTTTGCCTACCTTATGCTGCTGCTTGACGGTTCCCTCCATCACTGCGTGTCATTGTGGCCACTCCTCTGACCTCATGCTTACGCTGCGACCCGATTCCACTCTCTGTCATGTGCCACTCATTGCCTACTACTGTTTTTTCCACCTCCAGAATGTCTTATTTGTGGCATCAGTATCCCACCCCCTGACCTACATGCGTGCTGCACCATGTCACCTCCACTCCTCTGTCAATGTGCCCTACTCTTGTGGCCATACTACAGTTTTTCCACCCTCCAGAATGTCCATTGTGCACTCTCTGCACCTCATTCTGCTGCCAGTCGTCCACCTCCACTCTCTGTCAAGTGCCACTCTGTGGCCTACTACTGTTTGGCCACCACCAGAATGTCATTGTGCCACTCCTCTGGACCAGAAAGCTGCTTCCGCCGTTCACTCCACATCTCTGTCATTGTGCACACTGTGGCCCACTCCAGTTTTTTTGCCACCTCCAGAATTTTATGTGCATCTGTCTGACCTCAATGCTGCGTGGTAACTGTGGCCTGCTGCCGAACCTACACAAGGTGTCATTGTGCCACTCTGTGGCTAACAGTCCGGTTTCTTGCCACCTCCAAATGTCATATGTGCGCACTGTCCTGACCTCATCGCTGCTGCGTGAGCCTGCTTGCCTTAACCTTCACTACTGTGTATCATTGTGCCACTCTGTTGGCACTACTCCAGTTTTTATGCACTCCAAATGTCATTGTGCCCCTGTCTGATCCTCATGCTGCTGCCGCCGTACCCTCCACACTGTGGTCATTGAGCCACTCTGTGGCCTACTTCTTTTTTTATGCCACCTCCACGAAATATCATTAGTGCCACTGTCTGACCTATGGCCTTTTGCTGCTGTGGCTGCTGCCGTATACCTTCCACCACTGTGTCTTGTGTGCCACTCTTTGGCCTGCTCTTGTTTTTGCCACCTCCAGAATGGTCATTGTGCACACTGCCTGACCTCATGCGTTCTGCTTTTGCGGTCCCTCCACACTGTGTCATTGTGCCCACTCTCTGACCTCATCTGCTGCGACCTCCACGTCTCTTTCATTGTGCCAACTCTGTGGCCAACTACTTGTTAATGCCACCGTCTAGACTGTCATTTGCCACTCTCTGACCTCATGCTGCTGCCGCCGTCTACCTCCACTCTCTGTCATGTGCCACTCTGTGGCCTACTAATGTTTTTCCACCTCTCAGACAATGAGCACATTGTGCCACTCTCTGACTCATGCAGCTAGCCCCTGTCACCATGTCCCAATCTCTGTCATTGTTTCCACTCTGTGGCCTACTACTGTTTTGCCGTCCTCCAGAATGTCATTGTGTCCACATGTCTGACCTTCAATGCCTCATGCTGCCCGTTGGCCCTCCACACAGTGTCATTGTGCCACTCTCTGAACTCATGCTGCTGCGACCGCATTGTTCCACTACTCTGATCATTGTGCCCACTCTGTGGCCTACTCCAGTTTTTGCCACTCCAGAATGTAATTGTGCCACATGTCTGACCTACATGCTGCATTCGCTATGGCTAGTGACCTCCACTCTCATTCATTGTGGCCACTCTGTGTGACCACTACGGTTTATGCCACCATCCAGAATGTCATTGGCACTCTCTGACCTTAAAGTGCTTGCTGCCTGTGCCGTCACCGTACCACTCTCTTGTCACTGTGGCCCTTCTGTGGCCTACACTGTTTTGCCACTCCAGAATGTCATCTTGTGCCACTGAGTCCCCTGACCTCATGGTCTGCTTGCTGACCGTGACCTCCACACTGGGTCATTGTGCCACTCTGTGCCTGCTCCTCGTTTTTGCCCACCTCCATAAATTTCAATGGTTGCCAACTGGTCTTACCTCATGCTTGCTAGCTGTGGCTGCTGCCGAGACCTACACACTGTGTCCCATGTGCCGACTGTCTGACCCCATGCAGTGCTGCTGTGGCTGCTGCGGACCTACCACTGTGTCATATGTGCACTGTCTGACCTCATGCTGCTTGCTGTGGCTGCTGCTGTGACCTACACACTGTGTCATTGTGCCCACTGTCCTGGACCTCATGCTGCATGCTCGCCTTTGAGACCTACATCACTGTGCCATTGTGCCACTGTCTGGACCTAAGCTGCTGCTGCCGTGACCTTACACAACCGGTGGTCATTGTGCCACTGTCTGACGCTCATGCTGCTGCTGTGGCTGCTGCCGGTGACCTCCACACTGCAGTCATATGGTCCCACACTTTGCCTACATCTAGTTTTTTTTGCCACCTCCTTAATGTCATTCTGCCACAGTCTGAAACTCACGCTTGCTTGCTGCCGAGACCTAAACACACTGTGTTTCATTGTCCCACTCAGTGGCCTACTCCTGTTACTTGCCAACCATCCAGATATGCATTGTGCCACTGTCTGACCACTATGCTCGCACTAGCGTGAGCTCTGCCCGGTGACCTAACACGATCATTTGTGCCACTGACCTGACACCCCATGCTTCTGCGTGAGGCCCTGCTGCCCGTGACCTACACACTGTGTACAATGTTGCCACTGTCCGACCTCATGCTGAGCTGCTGTTGAGCTGCTGCTGCTGACCTACACATCTGTGTCATTGTGCCACTGTCGAACCTCATGCTGCTTGCTAGCCGTGACCTACACACTTGACACATGTGCACTGTGCTGACTAATGCTGCGCAAGCCGTGACTACACACTGTTGTCATTGTGCCACTGTCTGACCTCATGCTGCTGCCTGTTGGCTGCTGCAGTGAACTCCCACACTGTGTCATCTGTCCACAACTGTGTCCTAACTCCTGTTATATGTCCACTCCAGAAATGTCCATAGTGCCACACCTGAACTCATGCTGTGCGCCTGTGGCTGCTGCCGTGACCTACACACTGTGATCATTGTCCCACTTTGGTGGCCTACTCCTGTTTTTGCCACCTACCAGGAATTTACATATGTGGCCCACTGCCTGACCTCATCTGAGCGCTGCCGGTACTACACATCTTGTCATTGTGGGCCACTGCCTGACCTCAAGCTGCAAGCTGCCGGACCTACACACGTGTCATTGTGCCACTGTCCCATAGAGCCTCATTGCTGCAGCTGTCTTGCTGCCGTACCTACACACTGTGTCAATGTGCCCACAGTCTGACCTCATTCTTAACCTGTGGAATCTGCTGTGACCTACGACACTGTGTCATTGTGCCCACTCGTGGCTACTCCAGTTTTTTTGCACCGTCCAGAATGTTATTGTGCCACATCTGACCTTCATGCTGCTGCTAATGGCTGCTCCGTGACCTACACACTCAGTCATTGTGCCTTTGTCTGACCTCATAGCTGCTGCCTGTGGCTTGCTTGCCGTGACCTACACACTGTGTCATTGTGCCACTGTCTGACCTCATGCTGCCTGTGGCCGCCCGTGACCTACACACTCGTCATTGTGCCACTGCCCTACCTCATCGCGCTGGGCTGCTGCGTGACCTACACCTGGTCCTTGTGCCATTTCCTGACCCAGCTGCTGCTGGGGCGCTGTGACCACACACTGTGTCTTACCCCACCTGGGCCTACTCCTTTTTTCCCACCTCCGAATTCATTGTCCACAGTCTGACCTCATGCGCTGTGGGGCCCTGCTGCCGTGACCTACACACCTGTCATTGTGCCACGCCCTGACCCATGCTGCCTGTGGCTGCTGCGTGACCTGCACATGTTCATTGTGCCACTGTCAAACCTCATGCTGTGGCGCTGCCGGACCTCACACTTGTCATTGTGTCACTGTCTGACCTCATCTGCTGCTGTGCTGCTGCTTTTACCTACACACGGGTTAATCAATGTCCATTTTCAACTAAAAGGTTTGAAAGACTCCTTTTTCCGGCACTTTTTAATCTGGGGTCAGCAGGTTTGGGCTCATGCGTGCCCAGACAGGTATAGTCTAGTCCAGTAAAATAAAATGGTGTTAAAGACCCTTTTTTTTCCCCACTTTTTAAATGTGGGAGTCATGCATTTGGGCTCAGCTGTGGCCCAGGACGGTAAAGTCCCCAAAGCCATGAAACAAAAAAGGGGGTTGAAAGACTCCTTTTTCCCGGGACTTTTTAACTTGGGTCAGACGGTTTAAAGGCCATTCTGTGGTACAACAATAAGTCAATGTCCAGTTTTTAACTAAAAAGGGGGTTAAAAGACCCTTTTTTCCCACACTTTTTTAAACAGGGGGTCATGCGGGTTGGGGCTCATCGTGGCCCAGGACAGGGGAAATCAAAAGCCATTCAACTAAAATGGTGGTTCAAAGACTCCTTTTTGCAGTACTTTTTAACTTTTTAAATCTGGGGCTCATGCTGGTTTGGGGCTCACGCTGTGACCCAGAACAGGTATAGTCAATGTCCAGTTCAACTAACATGGTGGTTCAAAGACTCCGTTTCCCAGCACTTTTTAAATCTGTGGGTCAGACAGGTTTAATGGTCATACTGTGGTACAGAACAGGTATAGTCAATGTCCAGTTCAACTAAAATGGTGGTTGAAAGACTCCTTTTTTCCGGCACTTTTTAAATCTGGGGGTCATGCAGGTTTGGGGCTCATGCTGCGTTCCAGGACAGGGATATTCAATGTCCAGTTCAAGTAAAATGATGGTTCAAATCATACTGCCTTCTGGCACTTTTTATTTTGTGGGTGATGCAGGTTTAAGGGTCATGCTGTGGTACAAGACAGGGATAGTGAATGGTCTGTGAGTTTTTTTCTGTGGCTTTTATAACCTAAGTGTGTTGCCTAAGATGTAGCACGTATCCATTTGACTGTTGTGGATGTTAATTCCAGCTTCTCCATCCCTGTTTGGGTGTAAGAATGAAGGTGTTGTTCCTCTCCCATAGACTTTAATGGTCATCGGCGATAATCTATTATAGACTATCGGATATCTTATTGATAATTGACGATATCGACTATCGACCCGATGACGATAGTCAACGTAATCGCTCATCACTACTTACCACCCCCAGACAAATGGTCAGGTAGAGAGGGTCAATCAGGTCCTCGGAAATTATTTGCGCCACTTCGTCACGGCCCGCCAGGATGACTGGTCCAGCTTGCTGTCATGGGCGGATATCTGCTACAACTCCTTAGATTCCACGGGTGCCTCTCCCTTCTACATTGTGTACGGTAGGCACCCCCGCCAACCTCTCCCGTTAGCATCCCTGTCTGAGGTCCCAGCAGGTGATACATTGGTATAGGATATAAAAGTTGTTTGGGCCCTGACTCGCCAGTCGCTGCTTCAAGCTCCTGCACGCACTAAGACTAAGGCAGATAAGCGTAGGAGTTCTCCCCCAGTTTTTTCCCCTGGGTGATAAGGTGTGGTTGTCGGCCAGATATGTCCGCCTTAAAATTCCAAGTTATAAATTGGGGCCCCGCTACGTGGGTCCATTCGAGGTGCTTAAACGCATAAACCCAGTGGCCTATAAACTCAGGCTCCCACCTTCCATGCGCATTCCAAATTCTTTTCATGTTTCCCTTCTCAAACCTCTGGTTCTGAACCGTTTCTCTCGGAAGATAGTTCCTCCCTCATCTGTGGCCGACGCCTCTAACATCTTTGTGGTCTTAGTGATCTTGGGTATGAGGAGAACTAGAGGGAAACGGTATTTCCTCGTTGATTGGAAGGGGTTCGAGCCCGAGGAGAGGTCCTGGGAACCTGAGGAGAACATTCTGTACCGTAACATCATCCAGAGGTTCCTCCAGTCTGATAAGAGGGAGAGGCCTAAGGGGGGGGGGGGGCCCCCCCACGACTGGTATGGATGCCCCTGCGACCCTTGTCCCGGATCGCAGGCGCATCCGTGCTCCTCACCCGAGTGGTGCCGCGTCCCACATGTCGGGGCGCAGGTGCGCTCATTCCCCTGCTCCTTCGGGAGCATACTTACCCCGCCGCGATCCTACTGCAGGCTCTGTCCCTCGGTGCGTGCGGCCGCGCCTCCTAGGGCGCGCGCGCGCCGGCAGTGTTAAATTTAAAGGGCCAGTGCACCGGTAATTGGCTATTGCCGGTCACTGCCCCTATTTAAGCCTACCTCTTCCTGGCTACCCTGCCGGATCTTTAGTGCCATTTGCCTTAAGAGAAAGCGTACCTAGTCTTGTCTGATTACCGTTTACCGTACCGTTGCTTCCGTTCCTCGACCACAATTCTTGCCGCCTGCCCTGACCTTCTGCCTGTCCATGACCACGAACCATAGCCGCCTGTCCTGACCTTCTGCCTGTCCCTGACTACGAGCCTGCCTGACGATTTTGTACCGCGCTACACCTTGGCTGCCTCCGCAAGCAAGTCACGTCAGGGGTAGCGACCTGGTAAACTCCCGCCGCAGCAAGTCCATCCCGCTTTGCGGCGGGCACTGGTGAAAACCGGGACCTACTTAGATTCCGCTCCCTGGCGTGGCTTACGCCAACGCTTGCGGTGGTCCAGAGGATCCACTACCGTTGACCGTGACACCTAGTACCTGAATATATAAATAACAGGTATGAATCCCGAAATGTATTGGATTTATCGACTGCAATGTCTAAATCCATATGGTCTAAATGAAGTAACCGAATTGATACAGAAATATACACTATTGATTATAAGATGTGGAAAATACCATATAAATTGGATTGACTTGGTCAGTTTATACAGCAAGTTTTTTTGTGTGTATTGAAACAGTGAAAAGAGATAACTGTTTCAATTTTGTTTACAACACAGAGTTTCAATTTCTTCAAAGCAGTAACAATATTTTAAATCGACATGCATCTATGAATAGTTGTATAGGAGTGCCATCTAGAGGGAATAGTAAGAATTACAAACAATTATGTTATTCATAAGATATGCATATGACGATTAGTATGATATTTTTAACATGGTTTATTAATTGACACAATGGATGTTTTTATAGGTAAGATAAATGTGATCACTGTTTTTAAGGATAACTTGGTTTAAGCTATATAGTGAGAACACCAAGAGATGACACGTGCAGACACACGTGCACATCCTGGCGGTCTTTTTTAAAATGTGTTTAAGTGGTTTTACTTCTGTTGCTCAGTGTGGAGCTAGATGAATTGCATTATAGCACAAAATGTGTCTTCCTCTATGTGCAAATAAACAGATGTGTTATTTATAAACTTTACGTGTGTAGTGCAGTGCTGGCACGTCCCGCATAAGTTTAGAGGTTACGGGTGAAAAAGCCTTGATTCTTCAGAGCGATGCAACAAAGAAAGAAAAAAGCCAAAAAAGCATAGTAGCAAGGATTTGAAGCCGAAGGCCAGGGCAATCAGGAAGGTGCCTCCAATATTAGTGCAAATGGTATATATACAACGGTATGCTTCCGTAATAAAACATATACATTTTTATTCAAATCTTGACAAATCTTGACAAAGAGGGCATGTAGCGCTCGAAACGTCGCGAGACGTAGCGCTGTTTGAGAGGTGAGGTGTTGAGGAAGGCTCACACAGCACAGACGCTGGATGCAACAAGTCCACTCCGGACGGAATCTCCCATGCGACTACGCAAAGTAAAGGAGATACTTCAATGAACCACCAGGTGAATGATAAATGATAATACAATATATAGAAAGTGAAGTGTGGAATCTGTTTACACTGGACATTCAAATTTTTATGTAAGATTTGAATAAAAATGTATATGTTTTATTACAGAAGCATACCGTTGTATATATACCATTTGCACTAATATTGGAGGCATATTGAATAGCAGGTGGGGACCTGCTGCGAAGGTATAACCTGTGTGATCCAAGTAATAAAGAATGTAAGCGGCACTCACCAATCTTCTTCTTTGTAAAGATTTATTGTAAACACTCACGTTACATGGGAAACAAGCACATCCACCTCAGCCTACGGCCGTTTCGCGCACTGACTAGCACTTTCTCAAGGCATGACGGGAGGAAGCAAATCCATGCCTCTTAACACTCCCAAAGTACCCTTCACCTGCTGGTACAAATTCACCAATGTGCACATACATCTAAAAACATTATAAAAACACAGACAAGTCATTCCTGTCATTTAAACCTAGAGGTCCAAGTGCCTCTGTTTTCAGTATCCACTTTGATTCTGCTTGTAAGAGTCTAGTATGTCTATCTACAAAAACTCCTGCTGATGTTATACGTTCAATACCTGCAAAACGAATTACTGAGGTGTCGCCCCCGTGTTCATTACATATATGGTTAATAAGACGTGGAACTCCTTTCCCTGTTTTAACCTGTGTGATCATTAATAAAGGTGCATTGCATGATGAGTATACAATCAGGAAGGTGGCCAATCACCTCACCCCTGTGCTCGGGTCAAATCCCTAGAAAACATAAGGCGAGCAACAAATAACACGAGCAAGGTGAAGAGGTGACTCACGAAAGTCTTTGAGATAAGGCAACTCTCATGACTTCCGAAAGTCGTTGAGCGATGGGGACTCATCTTAAAAGAGTGGCTTTCAGGGCTTCCTGGACATCTACGGGACCTTTGAGGCTTCAGAGAAGTCGATGGAGAAAGTTGGGACCTCGTGTTCAGTGGAAGAGTTTGCAGAGGAAGAGGATCAATGGAGGCCGCTGCCTCCCAGTCCAGGAGAAATATTGCAGGGAGTTCCAGGGGTAGAGAGGAAAGTCGGAAGGTACGCTGGAGAACGAAGAGTGAGGGAGTCACCCTTGTATCTTACTTGCAGGGAGAAGGGGTAACCCCACTTGTATGGGATGTTTTTAGCTTGAAGGGAAGATAAGAGTGGTTTGAGGGCCGCTCTCAGGCCGAGAGTTCGTCTGGAGAGGTCCGGAAAGAGTCCTAGTTTGGCGCCCTCAAAAATAATAGATTGCATTATCCAGGCTTTTCTCATGATCTCTTCTTTAAGGATGTAGTGATGGATCCTGCATATGACGTCTCTAGAATGTGTTGCGTCCTGGCTCAGTGGGCGTAGAGCTCTATGAGCTCGGTCAAATTCGATTGGCATCTCCTCAGGTTTACCCAGGATATAATTAAAAATTTTGGTCAGAGTGGGGACAAAGTGTTTTGTTCGGACATGGAGATCTGAAGGTCAGAGATCTTACGGGTAGTAGATTCTTGGGCTTCTTCTAGTCTTCGGACCTTGTCCTGGAAGGCCGCAACACCAGATTGCACCAGGCACAGGTTCTGCCTCCGGGTCTGTTGAAGGCCTTGTGCCATTTGTTTCATATCAAGTTTCGTCGGCAGGAGTGAGAGAAGAGTACGCAGCTCTGGATGAGCTTGTAAAGTGATTAAGGCATCTTCTGGAGATGGTAAACTCGGTATCAGAGCCTCATTGAAGATATCCAAAAGTTGAGAGGCGGAGATCAGGGTCCCAGGGTCTCTCAAGGGAAGCGATGGACTGGTGCCCCATGTTGAAGAATTCGGACTGGAGTTCCATGAAACGTTATCTGGAGCCTTAGTAGAGTTGAGAGGCACTGGAGAATCGATTACTGATGTCAAAATAGACCCAGGTCTGAGAAGGTCTCCATCCATCATTACTGCTGGTGGCTCGTGTGGACCCTGCGGGTGGTCTGCGCACCAAGAGGGTCCTCGTTCAGTTAAGGGTACCTCTCCTGAGGCGTGCTGATCATGGTGGCTTAGAGAGCCCATTTCAGAGGGAGGCATTTCTGGTCCCAAGTCGTTTATGCCTGCAGGAGTGCTAGAGGGAGGCACAAGTTTGGGGGGGAGATGAGTCTTATTATGTGAGAGCATAGCGGTATTGCTCTCCCCATCAGAGCCACAGTTGAGTGCCATATCAAGACCTTGTAAATCAGGGTGCAGGGGTGATGGGCAGGGGACCTTCAGATTTGTGTTGCCCGAGAGTGGTTGTAGCAGGTCATCAATAGAGATGGCTTTTAGGGGAGCCAGTGAGGAGGAGATGCCAGGCTGACAGATGTGATCCGGCTCCATTGGCACTTCAGCGGCCCAGTTCATGGAGCCATTATGAGACTGGGGCGAGTTACTGTTTGACCCTGATGGGATAGGTGAAGCAGGCAGGTCGTATTGGGAAGAGTCTCCAAAAAAATGGGAATCTCGCAAGAGAACAGAGAGTGACTTTTGATCACTATATTTACTATTGCCATAGGCAAACTTAAACTCTATCAGTTCTCAATCTATAGAACACTAAAACGTAACTTTTATTATGTTTAACACTTAACCCCTCTATACACTATTTAAAAACCTGATTTCTAACCTCTCAATTTATCACTTTCTAATTGTGAAGGAATAACTCCTTTTCTATGAATAGGGATGACTGCCACAGTAGGATGTTTTGGATCTCTTATTGGAGATAGTAAATCACTGTATATATAAGGTTCCCCTGTTAATAGGTGGTGTTCCACCAGTCTTGATAATAGAAAAAGAGTTATTCCTTCACAATTAGAAAGTGATAAATTGAGAGGTTAGAAATCAGGTTTTTAAATAGTGTATATAGAGGTTAAGTGTTATACATAATAAAAGTTACGCTTTAGTGTTCTATAGCTTGAGAACTGATAGAGTTTAAGTTTGCCTATGGCAAAATAGTAAATATAGTATTTGGAAGAGAACGCCATTTCAGGGCACTGAAGAAAGCCCTTTCCTGCACTAAATGAGTGCTCAGGGGTACTTATGGCGCCGGTCTGGTGATCCCGAGAGGAGGATTGCCGGGGGTGACGGGTGCTGACCTGTGCGTAGGGTAAGTCACTCCGCTCTGCCTGATCCATCACTGCTGCTGACATGGGAACGGGCAGTGATGAAAGCCTCTGGAGAACAGACCGGACACTTCCACGGAGGCGAGAGGCAGCAGGGAGCGGTGAGCGTGCAACTCTGGTGAGTTCAGCCGCAGCACTGCAGGGCTGACAGGAGGTGCGCACCTCTGCTGTTCGCCTCCGCTTGATCTTGGCGGACAAGATGGCACTGGTGATTCCGGAGCGCGGGAAATCACGCCGTCTTCTTTGAGCTAATGCAGCGGGGCAAAATAGTTTGAAATAGCTATGCCCTGCGTTGTAGGGGAGGTCTTGTCAGCAGGGGCCTGCTTTTTGGCTCTTCTCTGGTCCTTCTCTGGTCCAAAATCGCTATAAAGAGGAGTCCTATGCCGAGCTCATGCAAAGTCTTTATTTTTTAAATGCCTCCACCTTTACTACCACCAAATATTCTAAGTCCTGTTATCCTGAACCTCGATGTTTCCCATTTAAACATAGTTACATAGTTTGTAAGGTCGAAAAAAGACAGACGTCCATCCAGTTCAGCCTATTTTGCTAAAGTGTTGATCCAGAGAAAGGCAAAAATGAGGTAGAAGCCAATGGTCCTCATTTTAGGGAAGAAATTCTTTCCCTACTCCAATCTGGCAATCAGAATAAATCCCTGGATCAGTGCCCCTTCTCCAGAATACTAGTCACTATAACTTGTTATATTATTATGCTCTAGAAATGCATCCAGACCCTCTTTGAACTCTGCTACTAAATTCACCATGACAAGTTTCTCTGGCAGAGAGTTACACAATTTAATTGCTCTAACAGTAAAAAATCCCTTTCTATGTTTATGTAGAAACTTTCTTTCCTCAAGACGTAGAGGATGTCCCCTTGTTCTGGATACAGTCCTGGGTATAAATAAATCTTGAGAGAGACCTCTATATTGACCTTTAATATACATATTTATGATGTCCCCTGAAGCCGTCTTTTCTGTAAACTAAATAACCCTAATCTTGCTAATCTTTCTGGGTTTTGCAGTCCACCCAGTCCTTTTATTATTATTTTTTTGTTGCCCGCCTTTGTACCTGTTCAAGCTCTACAATGCCTTTCCTGTGCACTGGTGCCCAAAACTGTACACAATATTCCATGTGTGGTCTAACCAGTGACTTCTATAATGGGAGAATAATGTTCTCATCATGTGCATCTTTGCCCCTTTTAATACACCCCATAATTCTATTTGCCTTGGCAACTGCTGTCTGACACTTGCTGCTACAATTAAGTTTACTGTCCACCAGGATTCCCAAGTCCTTCTCCATGTCACTTTTACCCAGCGTTTTTCCATTTAACATTTAATCATGTAATGGATTTTTTCTTCCCCATGTCAAAACCTTGCATTTATCTGTGTTAAACCCCATCTGCTATTTCTCTGCCCAGCCCCAACTTATCCAGATCCCTTTGTAATAACACATTATCCCCTATTGTGTTGATTACTTTATAGAGTTTAGTATCATCTGCAAAGATCGATATTCTACTGTGCAATCCATGTGTAAGATCGTTAATGAAAATGTTGGAGGATAGGGCCCAATACTGACCCTTGTGGTACCCCACTAGTAACAGGGATCCAGTCTGAGTATGCACCGTTAATTACCACCCTTTGTTTTCTATCCCTGAGCCAGTTATTTACCTACTTGGAAACATTTTCCCCCAGTCCAAGCATTCTAATTTTAGTTACCAACCTTTTATATAGAAGAGTGAAGAAATCAGGCGATACCTTTTAGAGGCTAACTGAGTATATTTGATGGTGAGCTTTCGAGAGAACTAGCTCCCTTCTGAAGAAGGACTAGTTCTGTTGAAAGCTCACCATCAAATATACTCAGTTAGCCTGAAAAAGGTATCGCCTGATTTCTTCACTCTTCTACTACTTTCTATGGCTAACATGGTACAACATTATACTACTAGCAACCTTTTATGTGACACAGTATCACATGCTTTAGAGAAATCTAAATATATGACATCCAATGCCTCACCCCAATCCAGTCTAGAACTAACTCCCTCACAGAAGCTGATGAGATTAGTTTGACAGTACCTATCCTTCATAAACCCATGCTTTTTCATTAGGGCCCCTGACAGGAGTACTGCCTGTACTGCCCTATGGCACCCCTGCCAGTTACCATGTGCCATTTACAATACCGGTGTCTTCTTATGTGTCAAAGGGGCTTTTGGGCCCCCTCAGGATGCAGGGCCCTGTAGCGGCTGCTACCGCTGCACCCCTTATAACTATGCCCCTGCCAGCTGAACCTCCAGCTTCGATGTTGGGATGTTCTTGCTGCTACCACATATATCACATGTACAAAGCTCGCAAGCAGAGGCGTAATTTGAAGTTCTTGGGCCCAGGTGCAAAAAGGGAAATGGGGCTCCTGCCAGTTACCATGTGCCATTTCCAATACTGGTGTCTTCTTATGTGCCAAGGGGTCTTTTGGACCCCCTCAGGATGCAGGGCCCTGTAGCAGCTGCTACCGCTGCATTTCCTATAGCTACGCCCCAGCTTGCAAGCTGTCCTCCTCTTTTCAGTTCACCATTGAAAGGAATAAAGTATTTTAGCCTCTCAATTTTTTTCTATCACTCTTAGAGCCAAATTTTCTTCACTAAGTTGTTCCACATATCCAGTTTACTGTTATGGATATTAATTACAGCTTCTCCTCACCTGTATAGGTATAAAAATTAACCCGAACATCTTCTCCCATTGACTTTAATAGGGTTCGAGTTCGAATCGAACCTCGAACCGACCACCACCACTCGAACTCGAACATTTTACCGTTCGCTCTCTACACTTATCCTGTGAATGATAGACAGTGAATGAAGTGGATATATGACCATTTTTTTCTGTAACTCCTTATTGAACGCCCATTGGGTATAGACGGCAGGCGCTGCGTGTCTTCTTTCTGTGCGACTTCTAGAGACGTCACTGCAGAAAGAGGAGTTTTGCGGCTACCAGAGCTGCAGTTGTGCTAAGAACAGAGCTGTACTTAACAGTTCTGTTCCTAGAACAATCTCTATAAGCGCCGGGAAGCAGAGGAAACCTCTGCTCCCCAGCGCTTAACCCTTTGATTTGACCCAGTGGAGCCCACGGGGTCTCTGTACAGTCAGCAGTGGAGACCTAAAGTAGCCCCGGTGCTGTCTGTATAACAAGTCGGCAGTCAGGGCACAGTGTGTGCTGCCATAATTTAAAGATTATATTATACGCATGCAAAGCACATAAGAAACATAGCTAAGGTGTATAGCTGAGGTAGAACAGCATACATGTATATATTTATACAATACCAAATGTAAACAATTTTTTTTAACTTAGTTATCCCTTAATGGGATTAAAAAAAAAAAAGTTAAATACTATACACACACACATAAAAAAGCTACACATATTAGGCAGCTACACAGCCATATTAACTTGTAGAATTAATCCAACAGGCTATATAGTGTGAGATGTGAATGGTGTAAAAAAAAAAAATAAATAAATAAAATTATACAATAATTTATATGTAAACTCAAACTATGCCCCAAAAAGTCCTCATACAACTAAGTAATTGAAAAGCTAAAAAAAGTTGACTGTTGAAACACAGGGAGGCAAAAACTAAAAAATGTTGCTGGTGCTTAAAGGGTTAAATAACATGTATTGAAAACTAAAACAAGTTTACAAATATATTCAGAAATTACATCTCAAAATAATAGTACGTAATGTTATTGGGTGGTCACACAGAATATTTGTGGGTCGTAGTTTGAAGTAGCCTGAAGTACGCCCCGCAAATACGGTAAAATTATAGCACTGATTACACACAAGGGATAGTGAAGCTGAATTGGAGCCAGGCCAGGCTGTGGGAAGTACGCGCTGGTTATCGTGTACTACTAACAGCAGGTGTATAGTGGCGCGCACAGTTAAGCGCCGCTGTACGCTGTGAACCTACCCTGAAGTACATTTTACAAGTTAAGGATAGTAATCTAGGCAATATGCAAAGCAAATATTATATTCAATACAGTGAACAATAAAAAAAGCATATGACAGGGGAGGAAGGAAAAGGGAGGAATGGGAGACAGGTCATATATCTCAAAGGTACAAAATGCATTAAATTAATAAAGGTACAGTTGAAACCAGAAGCTTACATACACTATATAAAAAGACACATATACATGTTTTTCTCACTATCTGACATGAAATCAGAATAAACCTTATCCGTTTTAAGTCAATTAGGATTACCAAAAATTTTTATATTTGCCAAATGCCAGAATAATGAGAGAGATAATTTTTTTAAGTATTTTTATTATTTTCTGCAAAGTCAAAAGTTTACATACACTAGGATTACTATGCATTTAAACAATTTAGGACAGCCCATATGATGATGTCATGTCTTTGGAAGCTTCTGGAAACATCTGAGTTAGAGACAAGCCTGTGGATGAATTTTATTGCACACCAGAAACACACTGCTTCTGTATGTAACATCATGGGAAAGTGTAAGGAAATCAACCAAGATATCAGGAAGAGAATTGTGGACTTGCACAAGTCTGGATCATCCTTGGATGCAATTTACAGATACCTGAAGGTGCCTCGTTCATCTGTACAAACAATTATACACAAGTAGAAATAAGATGGGAAGGTCCAGCCATAATACCGCTCAGAAAGGAGATGGGTTCTGTGTCTCAAAAATGAACAGGCTTTGGTCCAACATGCGCATATCAACCCAAGAACAAAAGCAAAAGACCTTGTGAAGATGCTGGAGGAAGCTGGTAAGATTGTGTCATTATCCACAGTGAAACGAGTATTGTATAAAAATGGGCTGAAAGGCCACTCTGCCAGGAAGAAGCCAAAAGAAACATATAAAAGCCAAATTAATATTTGGAAATGCACACAGGAACAAAGACCTACATTTCTGGAGACATGTCCTGTGGTCTGACAAAACTAAAATTGAACTGTTTGGCCATAATGACCATTGTTACGTTTGAAGGAAAAAGGGAGAAGCTTGGAGCTAGGAACCACATTCCAACTGTGAAACACGGGGGTGGCAGCATCATGTTGTGGGGTTGTTTTGCTGCAGGAGGGACAGGTGCACTTCACAAAATGGATGAGGAAAGAAGATTATGTGGCAATACTGAAGCAATATCTCAAGACATCAGGCAGGAAGTTAAAGCTTGGGCAGAAATGGGTCTTCCAAATGGACAATGACCCAAAGCATACTGTAAAACTGGTTACAAACTGGCTTAAGAATAACCAAGTCAATGTTTTGGAGTGGCCATCACAAAACCCTGATCTCAATCCTATTGAAAATTTATGGGCAAAGTTGAAAAGGCAGGTGCGAGCAAGGCGACCTACAAACATGGCTCAGTTGCAACAGTTTTGTCAGGAGGAATGGGCCAAAATTCCTATCAACTATTGTGAGAAGCTTGTGGAAGGGTATCCAAAACGTTTGATCCAAGTCATGCAGTTTCAGGGCAATGCTACCAAATACTAATGAAATGTATGTAAACTTTTGACTTTTCAGAAAATAATAAAAATACTTTAAAAAATTATCTCTCACATTATTCTGGCATTTGGCAAATATAAATAATTTCGGTAATCCTAAATGACCTAAAATAGGTAATGTTTATTCTGATTTCATGTCAGATAGTGAGAAACACATGCATATGTGTCTTTTTATATAGTGTATGTAAACTTCTGGTTTCAACTGTACATGGTATTCGGACCTGGTCCAAACATCCAATATTTCTTGTTTTTTTAAGACAGGATAATGTAGGTTCATTAGTCTGAGTTTGCAGTAACAGTTATGAAAAGTTTGTCTTATGATTTATTGTGGAAATCACCGGGTCTTTCCATAAAAAGGCAATTGCCAATCTGGTGGAAATGAGTATATGAAAGATAATTGTATGAAAGTTAACTGTTCTCAAAAGCAGATCAAAGATATAAATACCAATATGAAGAACTGCCAATTCAGGGGTTAAACCTATGCTGATTCATGTAATGTCTAATATTAGAGTTTCCACTGATTTCCAAATTTGTTTAATCATAGGACACAGGGGCGTAACTAGAGATGGCTAGGCCCCACAGCAAACTTTTGGATAGGCCCTTGTAAATGTAAATTTAAAAATAATGCAGTGATACTTTTACTAGATAACACAAGGAGCAAGTACCTCACCATACATATCACTATCATACTGTTACCAAAAAAATCCCACTATACCAAGACTAGCATTACCAATAACGCTACTACATAAGGACATGATTACACCTCCAGAACACAACCACAAATTACCGAATAATAACCCTATATGATTATTGAATTAAATGCAAAGACCAATATTACCACTATACAGTGCCTATATATTAGTAGATATCAGTGTAAATAGGCTATGCAGACTAGATATTATCCCCATATAGTGGTAGTTACCAGTGTATACAGACTCTGCACACATATAAGTGATTGCAGTGCAGTTACATCCAGGGACTCGCAGCTAAAATTTTCTCAGAGTCTTTCACTTTTCCTTTTTTTCTGCATCTGGTCCACACCGCCATGATGAATTCTTCCGGCCACCACTCATCCCTGCAGATTTGAACACAAATATCTTAGAATCCTTACTTTTTCAGCACCTCCCTCACTGTCCCTCACCTCTGTACAAACTTCCCAGGGGTTGCAGAGCGGGTACAGGCCATAGCCTAAAGGCACAATCTCCTAATGAGGTGGGGAGGAAGAGAGGAGTACCCCCTGGAGATTGTGCTACACCTATGTCCTGTATCCCTTAACATCATATTGTGCAGTCCAAACTCTTTCCCTTGCAACCAGAAGATCAGCCGCAGGCATGATGCATGATCTTCATGGGATTAAGTGGATGGAGTGTAGTACAGTCATGCTTTTTGCAGTGTTTCTGCTTTTTCTCCAAATTTCCCCATGGGACTATTATGGATTTATAGGACTTTGCAGAACCAGCATTGGATCTATTCATTTTATAAAATGGTCAATAAGGGACGTTGTTGAGGAGAGTTTATTTAAATAAGGTGTTTATGTGTTATTTTGCTGTATTTTCTTACCATTTCTTTAATAGTGTTAGTAATAGAGAGTTTTGACAGATGCCTGTGTATTACTAGTGCTGGGGTTAAGTTATCCTTTTGGTGTCCAAAAAAACTAATGCTGCCTGACACCAAGCCCCAGTGCTAGAAATAGCGAAACACAAAAACTTTATCTAAATAACAACATCCCTTGTTGACCATTTTATTAAAGAAATGGATCCAACATTGGTCCAACATAATGTAGCGGGGAAACCTGTAAAATACATAAACACTAATCAGTAGGTAGACCCCACTTTTAGATAGCCTCAATTAATCAGGTAGGACCCAAAATTAGTTAGCCAAACCCATGCTATTAGATAAGAACCCCCCACAATCGGTATATAGGGAAATAGGCCACTTATTACATGGTAGGACCTTGGAAGGTAGATAGCGCTAACAGTAGTTAAAGCCCCACCCAGGCAAGACCCCAGGTACGTACATCGAAAAGGCTCCAAGTAGGTTGTCAAGGCCTCATATAGATTGGTGTGTAGGCAGGCAAGGTTCCAGATAGTTAGGTAGTCATGCAGGGCCACAGGCTGGGGCTTTAGGTAGATAGCAGGAAAGGTCCTAGGTCGATTGGTAAATGGGCAAGACCCCAGGTAGGTAGGTCGGTTAGGTAGACAGGTGGACTCCCATTAGGTTGATAGGCCCTAGGTAGGTTGGTAATCCTTAGGTAGGTAGGCCCAAGTTAGGTAGGTCCCAGGTAGGTGAGTAAGTCCAAGGTAGGTCGGTTGTCGGTTGGTAGGCCCTAGGTAGGTAGGCAGGCCACTGGTATGTAGATATATAGGCTCCACGTCGGTAGGTATCCCCATTCCCCCGGTTGAAGGTAATTCATCACTCAGCTATACTTGCCGCTAACCGTCCTCCTCATTTACATGCAGGGCCTGATCACAGCTAGCAATGAGTGGCCAACAAAGAGAGTTAACGGAAACGGAACTACCCCTTTAAAGCCTTAGAAGTACCAGGCCTAGTAAAGGGGCAGGGTGTCAACTGTTTGTGCGTCCCGAGGACGTGCAAATAGTTCAATTGACCTCGAAGACTCAGGGATCAAGGGACCTGCCTCTGAATGCTCAGCACAGAGGGCCTGGGCGTTCTGAGGCACAATGTGCCAGGCCCCATGTGGCGATAGATACACCACTGATAGGACAGCTCCACCAGATATGAAGAAATGTTCCCTTTTGTCAACACGCTTTCCAGCAGAGGTTTGAGGCGCCTTGAAACATGTGGGTAACTCTAGCTGGGGGAAGATACCATCTTAAATTAATCTTTTTCATGGTTTCCCTATGATTGATGCATCTGGACACTTTAGTTGAAGAGAGTATAGCTGAGGACCTTATCGGCCGAGAAAGTCTGAGTTAGGGTGCGTTTTTAATGCGTTTTTTGATGTGTTTTTGATGTGTCTTTTGACGCATTTTTTGATGCGTTTTTTTGTGCAGCAATGTACAGCATTAATTGCTGTGCCCTCTTGCACAAAAAATGCGTCTAAAACGCATCAAAAAATGTGCAAAAGAATGCACCATGTGAAAGCACTCTTAATTCTGCTTCCAATTTCATCACATGTGATGGATTACTATAATTTGAAGGATTACTAAGCAGTTGATATACAGTTGGGCTCAAAAGTTTAAATACCCCAGCAGAATGTTTGCTTTCTTAGCCTTTTTTCAGAGAAGATGAATGATAACACAAAAACTTGTTTTGCACTCATGGTTAGTGATTGGGTGAAGTAATTTATTGTCAAACTACTGTGTTTTCTCTTTTTAAATCATAATAACAGCCAAAAATATCCAAATGACCCTGATCAGAAGTTTACATACCTTGGTGATTTTGGCCTGATAACATGTACAGAAGTTGACCAAAATGGGTTTGAATGGCTACTAAAGGTACAGTAACCTCCTCACCTGTGAGTTACTGTGAGTGAGTTTCTGGGATCCAGACAGACTCTTGCATTTTTCATCCAGCCACTAATTTTTCTGGATTGTGAGTCATGGGGAAAGCAAAAGAATTGTCAACGGATCTATGGGAAAAGGTAGTTGAATGGAAAAACAGGAAGGAGATCAAAAAAGATATCCAAGGAATTGATAATGTCAGTCAGCAGTGTTCAAACTGTGATATAATGAATGGAAAAGCAAGGGATCTGTAAAAACCAAACCACGGTCAGTTAGACCAACAAATATTTGGCCAGGAAAATTGTTCGGGATGCAAAGAAAAACCCACAAATAACATCAGCTGAAATACATGAATCTGTGAAAACAAGCTGTGTGGAAGTTTCAAGATGCACAATAAGGAGGCACTTGAAGAAAAATGGTCTGCATGGTTGAGCCGCCAGAAGAAAGCCATTACTGTGCAAATGCCACAAAGTATCTTGCCTACAATACGCCAAACAGCACAGAGACACGCCTTAAAACGTAGAACTTTTTGGTCACAACCATAAACGTTACATTTGGAGAGGTGTCAACAAGGCTATGATGAAAAGAACACCATTCCTACTGTAAAGCACGGAGGTGGATCGCTGATGTTTTGGGGATGTGTGAGCCGCAAAGGCACAGGAAACTTGGTAAAAGTTGAAGGAAAGATGAATGTAGCACGTTATCAGCAAATACTGGAAGCTGCACATAGGACGTACTTGGACATTCCAACATGACAATGATCCAAAACACAAAACCAAGTCAACCTGTAAATTGGCTACAGCAGAACAAACGGAAGATTCTGGAGTGGCCATCTCAGTCTCCTGACCTCAATATCATTGAGCCACTCTGGGGAGATCTACAGTGCGCAGTTCATGCAAGACAGCCCAGGAGTTTACAGGAACTGGAGGCTTTTTGCCAAGAAGAATGGGCAACCTTACCATCTGAAAAAATAAAGAGCCTCATCCACAACTACCGCAAAAGATTTCAAGCTGTCATTGATGTTGGAGGGGGCAATACATGGTATTAAGAACTGGGGTATGTAAACTTTTGATCAGGGTCATTTGGATCTTTTTGGTTGTCATTATGATTTAAAAAGAGAAAACACAGTAGCTTGACAATAAATTACTTCACCCAACCACTAACCATGAGTGGAAAAAAAGTTTTTGTGTTAGCATTCCTATTCTTTGGAGACCTGTTATTTTAGAGAAATAGTTGTTGATTGTAAAGGGCACGGTTGGTCTGCTGGGCCAGTCATTATTTTGCAGACAGTGTCATATTTTGAATAAATGAAAGAGGGAAGAATTTGGAATATCAAACTAGGAAGTTATATGGAAATGAGTTTATATCAGTTGTGTACAATGAAGGAAAATATAAATGGGGGTTCCAAGATCTCAGACTATCCAAAGAAAGGTCCCTTAACAGCTATTTGGTAAACCCATACTTTAACCCCTTCCCACCGCATTTTTTTTGTCACATTTGTCTTTGCCTCCTCGCCTTTCAAAGGCCATAACTTTTTTATTTTTCACGTACAAAAACATATGAGGGCATTTATTTTGCGGGACAAGATGTATTAATGGTTTAATTCACCGTACCATAAAATATACTGGGAAACGACTGGAAGTAGTAAAACAGAAAACATGACAGTGAAGGAAGCCTTCACAAGACTGCCAGTCCCCACATCAAATAATTGGCACCCTGTGGTTTCTCATTCATAAAGACTCCATGGCATCTAAAGTGTTAAACAGCAGGACACTGTTACAGGTAGGTGTCAGCTACAGTCAGCAACAATCCAGTTACTTAGTCCTTACTTACACTATGACAACTCATATATCAAATGTTGTTAAGGGGTTAAACAACTCTACTGGGAACACAGAGTGGATAGGGTGGGGGCTTTAAATAGAGTGTTATTAAGGTGACTATGCACCAAGAACGGGGTAAACGACTCTCCAAAGGTGAAATGCCTGATCAATCAGTATTGCTAAACTGCAGAATCAAAAATCTGTTAAGGCCAACCACCTTACGGAGCAGAAGACAGTTTCCTTTTTTTTTTTTTGCTCTGTGGCCATTCCAAATTAAATTTCTTAACAGAGTCTGGAGTTTGTGTGTTTGTTATTGAGATGAGATATGGAATACATCTACAAATATATATAAATTTAGGAAGGAGAGAATCTTGAGGACTTTAATTCTGGCAAGCCATGATAATTGTTTCCAATTCCAAAGAAGAAAGTAAAGAATCATGATTTGCTTGGTGGTTTTGTCAGGAGAAGGGACAAAATTTATGCTGAGATAGTATATTTCTTTCCCTGAACAATTAAATCCAAACTTTTCCATCGCCACTTTCTGGTTATAAATATTTGTTAAAGGCATCAAAGAGGATTTGTATTTGTTTAAGTTATGATAGGAAAAGTGTTAGGGACCTGTTTATATGGAATATGTGTTCATTTCACTATAAACTGCCTATATATTCTGTTCATTCCCCACCTATAATGCACAGGTACAGTGCTTGGCAACTGTTTCTATGAAATAGGTATTAAATTCACTTATAAACTTCCATTATATCCTGTTCACTCCCCACCTATCATCCACAGGTGAAGTGTTAGGCCTCTGTTTCTATTGAATATGTGTTTATTCCACTAAAAACTGTTCATATCTCCTATTCATTCAATCTAAATTTAGCACTAGAAACCTTGTTTATCTCTTCTTAGCTCTTTATTTCTTAGCGATAATGTTTATTCTTTTGTTCATTCTTTTTCTTCATGCCTTTTTGTATGACCCGCCACTGACTGGGGCCGGCACGATGCTCTGCTAGCTTCATACATAGGAAGCTATCAGAGTTATGGGCCCACTGCACTTCTGGAATGAGGGGACAAGGCTTAGCGGGAGCCAAAAAGCTCTGCCCCTCTCTCCAGCAGAGCAGTGTGAAGACTCCAGGATGCCAGCAGCAGGACAGGTGAGTACATTACCGTTGTGTGTGTGGGGAAGGGGTGTGTGTGTACTTGCGTGTGCAGGGTAGGGGTATGTGTGTGTTTGAGTGTGCATGAGAGGGTGTGTGTGTTTGAGTGTGCGGGAGAGGGTGTGTGTACTGACTATGCAGGGGAGGGGTGTGTGTTTATGTGTGTGTGGAAGAGGGGTGTGTGTATTTGAGTGTGCAGGGGAGGGACTGTGTGTTTGTTTGAGTGTGCGGGAGAGGGGTGTATGTATTTGAGTGTGCAGAAGAGAGGGGTGTGTGTATTTGAGTGTGCGGGGGTGGGGTGTGTATTGAGTGTGCATTGAAGGGGTGTGTGTATTTGAGTGTACAGGGAGGAGTGTAAGTGTGTTTTAGTGTGCGGGGAGGGATGTTTGTTTGAGTGTGCATGGAGGGGTGTTTATATTGAGTGTGCAGGGGAGGGTGTGTGTGCATTTGAGAGTCTGGGGGAAGGGGTGTGAGTCATACTGGGAAGGTTCACAAATGGAGAGAGACTGCAGGGGGCAGGAAACAGGGGGCAGAGGGCAACTTCTTCCCCCTGCAGTCTGTCTACAGCGGCGACAGGGGCAGGAGTTTCTCCTTGTCTCCTGCCCTCTGCAGACTGTCTCTGGTGGTTGTAGGGAGCAGAAGACAGGCCACAGAGGGTTTCTGTTCTCTGTTTCCCGCCCCCTGCGGTCTGTCTCCAGTGGCTGCACGGGACTAGATACAGGCCACAGGGGCAGAAGTTGCCCTCTTGTTTCCTATCCCTTGCGCCTGCCCTCTACCTTCTGTCTCTGGCGGTCACAAGGGGAAGGAGACAGGCCACAGGAGACAGACTCTGGTGATTGCCTATGGCAATAGTCTTTTCAGCATCCAGGAAAGCTGGGTGACACTCCATCCCCCAAAGATGGCATGCAGTATGCCTCTCATGGAAAGCTGGATGTTACTTGTGGGCAATGGGTGTCACCCAGATTTCCTGGATGCTGGATAGGGTAGCCAGCCTATATGTATGTGTGTAATGTTTGTTTATCTACAGGCTCCCATTTGGACTATTTCAGATTCCTTGGACTACGTCGGATCAACGTTAGATCTATTTTTTTCAAATAAAATGGTTAAAGAGGGTTTTAGTCAGGGGTGTTTATTTAAATAAAAGATGTTCAATTTATTTGTGTGGTTTTTTTTTTTCCATATAATTCCAGTGGTAGTAATGGAGGTGTCTGACAGATGCCTCTTCATTACTATTGCTCGGACTTTGTGTGAGCCAGCGGTGTTTCTTATTGCCCAAGGCTGACAGTAATCCCATGTCACTGTTACCCCAGTACACAATGCATTAGAGGTGCTGGTTAGAGCCAGTAACCATCGGAAGTGGAACCTCTAATGTGAGGGTCTGCTTCTGGATCAGCTGCGGAATATTATTTTTAGAATGGGAAGGGACCAGTATTGATGGTTCTTCCCATTCTTATAGTATCAGACTGCAGCTGTTTAATGAGAATCTAAACGTGGGCATCCACTATAATGAATACAGTAGTTGCCCACTTTAAGATTCTCAATATATATATATATTTTTTTTAATAAACGTGTGGTCCCCCCATTTTCCTTGACCAGTCAAGGTAAAACCAACAGCTGCAGCCTGATACAATCAGAATTGGAAGGTCCATTAACACTGTTCTCTTCCCACTCTTAAAAAATAACAGCCTTCCTCCCCAGAAGTGGACCATCACATTAGAGGGTCCGCTTTTGACAGTTACCCAACGCTTCCCAGTACCCCTGTTGTGCTGGTTACTGGGGTAATAGTGACACATGGTTGGTGTAAGACTTGGGGTGACAAAACTACTGCTTGCTGACACCAAGACCGAACGATAGTAATGGAGAGGCATCTCTCAGATACCTCCATTACTAAAACTTAAATTAAATGAAAAAAAAAAAACGACACAAATTGCACAAAAAACCTTTTATTTAAATAAACACTTTCTGACATCAGATCTATTTCACTATTTTATTAAAGAAATCAATTCAACGTTGGTCTGACGTAATCCAATGAGTGCAACATAGTCCAAAGGGGAAACCTGTATAAATATAAGAACATTAAAAAAAAGACAGTACTAAACTCCATCTCTTGCACCCCCTGAAGATCATTCCTGTGGCTAATCTTCTAGGGGTGCAGGGTATGGGGTTCAACCTGCACAATATGATTCCAGAGGATACAGACACAGCTGCTGCACAATCTCCAGGGGGATGGTCCTATGCGACCCGACGAGATTGTAAGCTGTGCTCTGTACTCCTCTCTCCCACCATTGTGTTATGCATCCTAGTGCCAACACAAAATACAACCCCCATCACCCTTAACCTCCACCTAAGTACCCCATAATCCTCTAACGTCCACCTATCACTCCACCTATAACCCCATAACCTTCCCACCTATTATCGGATAGTCCTCTCACCTCCACCTATCACTCCATTCCACCTATCACCCAATAACCTTTATACCTGCACCTATCACCCCATAACCTCCCCACCTAATACTCCATAAGCTTCCCACCTATCACCTTATGGGAAGTTTGTACCAAGGTGGCCACAGGTAGGGAAGTGCTGAAAAATGTTTTGTAAGATATTTGTATGGTACATTTTGCAGGGATGGGTCGTGGTTGGGAGAAATCATTATGGTGGTTTGGACAGAATGGAGAAGAAAAGGGAAAAAGAAAAATTCCAGTCATCGAAGACGTCTCCAGTGAGTCCCAAGCTGTAACTGCACTGTAGTCACATAAACATCTGCAGAGCCTGTGTACTCTGCTACTACCCCTATATAATCACTGTATGGTGGCAATATACAGTCTGCAGAGCCTGTGTACACTGGTACATACCACTATATAATCATTTCTATACAAATAGCACCAAAAATCCCTCGTATATATGTATGAGACACTCCCACAAGCATATTAGACAAAAAAGAAATACAAAAATAAAATAAAAATAAAAAAATTACAAAAATAATTTTATTAACAAAATACAATATATAAACACAAACACAAAAAATCAAAAATACAAAAATCCAAAAAAGTACAAACCAGGAAAACCAATAAAAAAGGACCCTGCGATAGATATTACAAGTACACAATCCAGTATAATATACAGCATCTGTATTGTATATGCACACAAAAAAGCTGCAAAGTATATAAATTGGCCAATTAATAAGGTATAAAGTAGTATTGTACGACCTAAAAGCCACAGGCTATCGGCTTTAGTTGCATACAAAAATAGGATGCAACACATGTAAATATTATTTACCTGCAGTAGTCTCTGTTGCAAAAAGTATACACCCCAATAAAGAGAATTATAATTGGCCAGTAAGTAGATATATATATATCCGACTAAATACTAATGGATCATAATAAATAAGTAACATAACCCATATAAAAAGTAGTACAATGGGGGTCGCTAAGGTCCCGTCCCGACGCATGGACACTGAAGAACGACCCCCATTGTACTACTTTTTATATCAGTAATGCACATTATTTATTATGACCCAAATTACTTTTTAGTCTGGATATATATATCTACTTACTGGCCCATTATAATTCTCTTTATTGGGGTGTATACTTTTTGCAACAGAGACTACTGCACTACTACTGCACTACTACTAGTACTGCAAAACTATGTTTTTGTTTCTGCTGGTGTTTTGTCGTTTCCTGCCTGTATTCTAGTGGGTAAGATGCTCCTTTCTGGTGTGTGCGCCTTACCTGTCTGAGCTCCTAGCTTTCCCCTGGTCTTCCTTGTATTTTTAGTCTTTTTCTGTCTGTTTCTTGTCCTGTCTTTGTATATTTGGCCTTTGTCTTATGTCTGTTTTTTGTGTCTTGTTTGGTTTCAGTCCTCTGTCTGTCCCTAGACCTCCGTCCCATGACTGTATCTTGCATTGTTTTCTGTTCACTGTGTCTTTGTCTCTGTCAGTGTGGTGTCTACATAGGTGCTTCTGGTCTGTCTGGGGTCAGCTGCCACTGTCTGGGACTGCTCTCAGGTTGCACCTGATAAGGAACCTGATGGCCACTTACTCATACCCCCTTGGAATAAGTCCAGTAGGAGCGTAGTCGGTCAACTACCCACCGTGAAAACATGACACATATCATGCCAATAAAACAAACAGATTTTAGAACAGCACAGTTTCTTAACAGCAATATAAGCTATGTGAATAAAAACTAAAAAGGGAATGTTTCCATTGATGGTAGGTATGTCAGGAAGAGTTCAACCTGACAATCTAAAAAATAGGTGTGTTCTAATTAATTTGTTTAACCTATATACATCCTGTAACTCAGAGTTGACGTCTTTTCTGATTGCAGATGTTCTTTTTCCTTTGCATTGCTGTCTAGCACAAATTTCCATTATAACTTGAAAGAGATGTAAAATGTGAGGGGTGCCAACTAGAGATGAGCGAACCCTAAAAAGTTTGAGTTTGAGTAGAACCTCGAATTTTGAGAAGAACCGAACTTCAAACCCCATTAAAGTCAATAGGAGAAGATGTTCTGGTTAATTTTTATACCCATACAGGTGAGGAGAAGCTGCAATTAGCATCCATAACAGTAAAATGGATTTGTGGAACAACTTAGTGAAGAAAATTTGGCCTAAGAGTCACAGAAAAAAATTCACAGGCTAAAAATAATTCATTCCTTTTTAAAGGCTAACTGAAAAGATGAGGACTGCGTAGCTATAGGAAGTGAGTCTCCTCCAAACTGTTTATGAGCATCAGAGGGATTTTGAATAAATAGACTTTCAGATCTGACCAGAGCAGCTTGAAGAGACTTAGGGAGACATTTATGCAAATAGGCACGTCAACGTCCATTTTCACGTCTATTTTTCAGTGTAAAATGTGCCTGAATCTATGAAAGTGGTTTAGTGCGCTCATAAATGGCGTCTAAAGTTTGACTCACCTCGTCTGTCTGTTTGCCGCATTATTTAT
>JAODAL010044166.1:0-33138 GCA_025379985.1 Phyllomedusa bahiana
CCCGTTTTCAGGCTTTAGGTTAATTGAAAGGTAGAACTTTGATTTTTTTTATCTTTGGAGCCACGCTGAAAATCAGATTTTTTTCCACATTACATTTTGGGGTTCTGACAAAATTAGTCCTGAGAGACCCGGCCTCCCTTGGCATCAAGTCAGATGGAAAATTTCCCCACAAATGATTTTGAAATGTGGGCCCACATTTAAGATTGCTTGGGATAATTACATGTCCCCCATACATTTCGCCTTACTCTCAAGTATTTCCCTTCACACAAATCCTCCTCATGCCCTTTCTTTGCTTACTCTTTCACTCCTCACACAACCATCCCCCAAGCCCTTTCTCTATGCATCCCCTTACTCTGGAACTCAAACCCCAAAAACCCGACTCCCCTCCCCCCTCACTGTTTAAAAAAACCCTGAAAACCCATTTTTTTTGGGTAGCCTTAACTACAAAAACCCCCGCTGCCCCTACACCATCTCAAAACATGCGCCACTCCTGTAATTCTCTACCCTCCCTTTTTTAATTTGCAAGCCTTCTTCCCCGGGCAGGGTCTCCTCCCCGGGCCCAGTGTTAGTATTTAGTCGTGCATTTTATTTTTTTTGGCCTATGTTTTGTAAAAATCCCCTTCAAATTTTGCTTGGAATTAATGAGTTTTTAAAAAAAATTATAAAAATTATAATTAATAGGCAGTTTTCTAAAAAATTTTCGATTCGTGACTTCGCCAAATTTTCCGACAAAATTTTTTCGGTCCGAATTACTTTGGGACGAAACACGTTTAAAAAAAGCTATTTCCAGGTGCACAGAGCCTGCAGGGGGCTTAGAAATTTTTGCCCTGCTTAAAAAAAACAGAGGGGCTTTTGGTTTTGGGCTTCATACAATGTTTGTTTTTTGTATATAGCACTGACTGCCTCTGCTCTTAGAATCCTTCCTATAAAAATTTCCCCGGGGACTTAAGAGGGCAAAAATGACAAAAAAACCAAGCGGGAATGTAGCCTGTAAAAATCATGGCGCAAAAGCTGAAAAAAAAACAATGAGGCTCAGTGGGAATATCATGACAGAGTGGAAGGGCACGGGGTCACCACAGTACATGGGTCAGAGAGTGGCCCCAATAAATTCGGGGTGGCAAAAAAAAGGGGTAGCCACAGAGTGGGAAATGACCGTGTGGAGGGGAGGGAGAGACAAAAGAGCGCACGAGGTCAGGCAATGGGACAATGCATTTGGGGTGGCAAAAACAGGAGTAGGCCACAGAGTGGCACAATGCAGAGTGTGGAGGTTAGGGAGCGCCCCACACACATGAGGGCGAGGGGCAGAATGCATCTGGGGGGCAAAAACAGGAAAAGGCCCCAAGTGGGGACAATGACACAAGTGGAGGTGACAAGGAGCAACACATGAGGTAGAGAGTGGCACAAGACAGGGTGTGGGGGCACGGCAACAGCCCCAGAAGCAGCATGAGGCAGAGTGGGACAAAGACATTCTGGAGGTGGCAAAAACAGGAGTAGGCCACAGATGGGACAATGACACAGTTTGGGGGGGTCCCCCCCCACAAGCCATGAGGTCAACATGGCCAAAGACATTCTGCAGGGGCAAAAACAGGAGTGGGCCACAGAGTGGCACAATACCAGTGTGGAGGGCACGGCGCAGCACTGAGGCAGACATGGGACAAGAATTCTGGAGGTGGCAAAAAAAAAAGGGAGCCACTGATGCAAATGACACAGTGAGGGGGTCACGGCAGCAGCAAACTAGGTCCAGTGGCACAAGACATTTTGGAGGGGGCAAAAACGAGTGGCCCAGAGGGGGACAATGACACAGTGTGGGGGGCACGGCAGCAGCCACAGCAGCAGCTTGGGGCGGCAGGGCACAATACTTTGGGGTGGCAAAAACGGGGTAGGCCCAAGTAGCACAATGAAGAGTGTGGGGGTTAGGGCAGGGCCCCGGCAGCAGCATGAGGTCAGAGTGGCACAATGACTTCTGGAGGGAGAAAAAAGAGTAGGCCACGAGTGGCACAATGACACAGAGTGGAGGAAAAGCAGGACAACAGCATGAGGTCAGAATGGCACAATGACAGGGGTGGAGGGCACGGCAACAGCCCCAGCAGCGCATAAGTCAAGAGTGGGACAATGCTTCGGATGGGAAAAAAAGGGGTAGGCCCCAAGTGGGACAATGACACAGTGTGGGGGTCTGGGAGCAGCAGCAGAGGGCAACAGGGCAAATGACTTTTGGAGGTGGCAAAAACAGGAGTGGCCCACATATGGCACAATGTTTCAGGGTTTGGGGGTCACGGCAGCGCGCATGGGTCAGAAAGAGGCACAATGACTTCGGGGGTGGGAAAAACAGGAAATAGGGCCCCAGAGTGCACAAAGACACATGTGGAGGGCACGGCAGCGCCCCAGCAGCAGCATGAGGTCAGAATGGCACAATGACATTTTGGAGGTGGGAAAAACAAGGGGAGGCCACAGAGTGCACAAAGACAAGTGGGAGGTTATGGGAGCAGCCACAGCAGCAGCATGAGGTCAGAAGTGGGAGAATGACATTCTGGGGTGGGGAAAAACAAAAAGGCCACAAATGGCACAAGACACGGGTGGAGGGGACACAGGGGGAACAGCTGAGGCAAGAGTGGCACAAAACGGGGTGAGGGGGACGGCAACGCCACAAAACCATGAGGTCGGAGTGGGACAAAGACATTCGGAGGGGGCAAAAACAGGGGTAGGCCACAAGTGGGACAATGACACAGTGTGGAGGTCACCAGCACAGATGGGTCGACAGTGGCACAAGACATTCTGCAGTGGCAAAAAAAAGGAGTGGCCCCAGAGTGGGACAATGACACAGTGTGGAGGCACGGGAGCAGGGCAGAGGGAGACAGTGGCCAATGTTTTGGGGGTGGCAAAAACAAAGTAGGCCCAGAGTGGCCAATGCACATGGGGGAGGTCACGGAGCAGCAGCATGGGTCAGAAAGTGGCCAATGACATTCTGGGGGTGGCAAAAAAAGGGGTAGGGCCCCAAGGGCACAATGACACAGTGTGGAGGGACGGCAGCAGCCACGCAGCAGCATGAGGTCAGGCAGTGGCACAAAACATTCTGGAGGTGGCAAAAAAAGGAGTAGGCCACAGAGTAGCACAATACGAGTGTGGAGGTTTTGGCAGCAGCCACAGCACGCAGAGGTCAGAGTGGCACAATACTTCGGAGGGGGAAAAACGGGTAGGGCCACAGAGTGGGACAATGACCAGAGGGGGAGAAGGCAGGACAACAGCTGAGGTCGAGAGTGGACAAAGACAGGGGTGGAGGGGACGGGAACAGCCACAGCCTATAATCAGAGAGTGGCACAAAGACATTCTGGGGGTGGGAAAAACGGGGTACCCCAGGTGGCAAATGACACGGGGTTGGGGAGGTCATGGCACAGCAGCATGAGGGCGCAGTGGCACAAAGACATTTGGGGTGGCAAAAACAGGAGTAGGCCCCAGAGTGGCACAATGTACAGGTGGAGGTACGGGAGCAGCAGCATAGGGTCAGAAAGAAGGGACAATGAAATTTTGGAGGTGGCAAAAAAAAGGAGTAGGGCCCCAAAAGGGGGCACAATGACACAGTGTGGGGGGTCATGGCAGCAGCAGCACAAGGTCAAAAGTGACACAATGACATTCTGGAGGTGGGAAAAAAGAGTAGGGCCCAGATTGCACAATGACACGTGGGAGTCCGGCAGCACCATGAGGGCAGACGTGGCACAAAGACATTCTGGAGGGGGGCAAAAAAAGGGTAGGGCCCCGAGTGGGGACAATGACACAGTGTGGGGGTCCGGCAGCAGCAGCATGAGGTCGACAGGGGACAATGATATTCTGGAGGTGGCAAAAAAGGAGTAGGCCACAAGGGGGCACAATGACACAGTGTGGAGGTCACGGGAGACAGATGAGGCAGACAGGGACAATAACATTTTTGGAGGTGGCAAAAACAGGATAGGCCACAGGTGGCACAATAACAGTGTGGTGGTCCGAAGCGCGCTGAGGTCAACATGGCACAATACATTTTTGGGGGTGGCAAAAACAAGAGGCCACGAGTGGCACAAGACACGTGTGGGAGGTCCGGCCGCAGCATGAGGTCAGACATGGCACAATGATTTCGGAGGTGGCAAAAACTGGGGTAGGGGCCCCAGGGTGGCACAATACCAGTGTGGGGTCAAGGGGCAGCAGCATGAGGCCCCAGTGGCAAAAGTGACATTCTGGGGGTGGCAAAAACAGGAGTAGGCCACAGGTCGCACAGCGAGTGTGGAGGGTTTTGGCGCGCAAAACACAGCTGAGGTCAAGGCGGGACAAAGGGCATTTTTAAGGTGGAAAAACAGGGAGGCCCCAGAGTCCATGAACGTGAGGAGGTCACGGCAGCACACATGAGGTCGAAGTGGCCAATCTTCTGGGGGTGGCAAAAAAAAAGGGGTAGGGCCCCAGGTGGCACAATGACACAGTTTGGGGGGTCACGGGAGCACAGTGAGGTAGACGTGGCACTTTACTTCTGGAGGTGGCAAAAACGGAGTACCCAGAGTGGGACAATTTACACAGGTGGAGGCACGGCAGCACGCATGAGGTCGACAGTGGGACAATGACATTCGGAGGCGGAAAAACAGGGGTAGGGCCCCAGAGGGCACAAAAACAGTGTGGTGGCACTACAGAACACATGAGGTCAGACAGTGGACGACATTCTGGAGGTGGCAAAAACAGGAGTAGGCCACAAGTGGGACAAGACACTGTGGAGTCCGGGCCAGCGCAGATGATCGACAGTGGCACAAAGACTTTGGAGGGGGGCAAAAAATGGAGTAGGCCAGAGAGTGCACAATGCACAGTGTGGAGGGCAAGGCACAGCCCCGCATGAGGGCCGACAGTGGCCAATGACATTTTGGGGTGGGGAAAAACAGGGGTAGGCCACAAGGGGACAATGAAATTTTGGAGGGTTTTGGCGCACAACAGCAGCGCATGAGGCAGAGAGTGGCACAATGAATTTGGGGTGGGAAAAAACAGGGTGGCCAAGATGGACAATGACACAGAGTGGAGGGGACGGGAGGAGCAACAGCATGAGGTCCGAGAGTGGCCCAATGACAGGGGGTGGGGGGCCGGGAACAGCCCCCGCAGCAGCATGAAGTCAGAGGGGCACAATGAATTCTGAGGGGGCAAAAAAGGGTAGGCCCAGAGTGGCACAATGACACAGTGTGGAGGGCACGGCACAGCACATGAGTCAGACAGTGGGGACAATACATTTGGAGGGGGCAAAAACAGGGGTAGGGCCCCAGAGTGGACAATGAACGTGTGTGGTCACACGCGCGCATGAGTCAGAAGTGCACAATGACTTCTGGAGGTGGCAAAACGGAGTAGGCCCCAAATGCACAATGACACAGGTGGGGAACCGGGAGCGCAGCAGAGGTCAGAAGTGGCACAATACATTCTGGAGGTGGCAAAATGGGTTTTCCGGATGGCACAAGACACAGTGTGGAGGCAAGGGAGGCAGCATGGGTCCGACGTGGCACAATGAATTCTGGAGGTGGGAAAAACAGGTAGGCCACAGATGGCCCAAAGACAGAGTGTGGGGGTTTGGCACAGCAACGCAGCAGCATGAGGGCGAGAGTGGCACAAAGACATTCTGGGGGCAAAAACAGGGGTAGGCCCCAGAGTGGAAAAAGAAAGAGTGGAGGTGACGGCGGGCAAAAAGCATGAGGGCAGAGAGTGGCACAATGACAGGGTGTGGAGGGCACGGGAAAGCCACAGCAGGCATGAAGTCAGGAGGGCAATGACATTCTGAGGGGGCAAAAAAAAGGATAGGCCCCGAGTGGCACAATGACCAAATATGGAGGTCCGGCAGCAGCAGCTGAGGTCAGGCAGTGGAAAAAATGACATTTTGGGGTGGGAAAAACGGAGTAGGCCAAGAGTTGCACAAAAGAAAACAGTGTGGATCATGGCAGCAGCCATGAGTCAACAGTGGCACAATGACACCCGGGGTGGGAAAAACAGGGGTAGGCCACGGGTTTGGCACAATGACAAGAGGGAGGACGGCAGCAGGGGCAACAGCATGAGGTAGGGGGCCAATGAACAGTGTGGGCACGGCAGCAGAGCATGAGGTCAGAGAGGGGCCAATGACATTCGGAGGTGGGGAAAAACAGGAGTAGGGCCACAGATGGCACAAAAACAGTGTGGGGGTCACGGCAGCAGCAGCATGAGGTCAGACAGTGGGACAATAAAAATTTTTGGAGGTGGCATAAACAGGAGAGCCACAGAGTGGCACAATGACACAGTGTGGGGGCACGGGAGCAGCAATGAGGGCAGGCAGTGGCACAATGACATTCTGGGGGTGGCAAAAAAAAGGAGTAGGCCACAGAGGGCACAGTGACAGAGAGGGGGTTACGGCACAGGGACAACAGCATGAGGTGAGAAGGGGGCACAATACACAGTGGGAGGTGTCCCAGCACAACAACAGCAGCACAGTATGAGGTCAGAGATGGCACAAAGACATAGTGTGGGTATCACGGGACCCCCAAAAAGCAGCAGCATGAGGGCATAGAGGGCACAATAGTGTAGAGGGGGTGGCAAACCAACCCCGGTAAAAAATGGTTGGGGGCAGATGGGGAAACTTCAGGGGAATGTGTGGCATCAGGCGGGTGACGGCATCGAATAGTGGCTGAGGAGGTGGTTTGAAACCCAGACTCATTTCCCCCAGTTTGGGTGAGGCGTCATGGCTGATGTAGTCCGACACCTAAGGCACTGGTGTGTGGAAATCCTGTCCGATCCACGCCTGATTCATCTTGACAAAGGTCTTTCGTTCCACTTTGCCCGTGGTCTCGCGGGTTCTCCTTGGGGTAACGATGGCCCCCGCCGCCACTGCACACCCACTCTGATGCCACACTACTGGCCGTGGCAGGACAGCTTCTCCACTGCAAACTCGGCAACTTGCGGCCACACATCCAGTTTGGCTGCCCAGTAGTGCAGCGGATCTTCTAACTGGGGTTGCAGAGTGCTCTCCAAGTAGGCCACCACCTGTAGGTTCAGGGTCTGCTCCAGGTCCTGCTGCTGTTGCTGGCGACTGCCCTCCTCACTAGGCGGGTGAAGGAAGCTGCTCATCAGTGACTCCAGACGTAGGTTGCTGCTGATGGAGCTGGTACTGCTCCTACCCCACATATTCCCCCAGCAGCCGCGGCAGTAGTACGTGAGCGCTGAAGAACCCCCCGGTCAGACCTGTCAGAGGAGGGACGATGCCGCACATAGGCAGCGGCCAACTGACTATGGAGGATTTCCCTATAGTATTTGAGTTTGTCCTCCCTCTCAATAGCTGGGAAAATGGCTCCCATTTTGGACCGGTAGCGAGGGTCCAATAGGGTGTAGAGCCAGAAGTCATCCCTCTGCCGGATGCTGACTATTCGGCTGTCACTAGCCAGGCAAATCAGCATGCCGTGGGCCATCTGCTCAAGTTACTCCGAGGAGCTCCCTGCCTCATTCTCCAATGTATACTGCCACAGTGCTTGCGGGTCATCTGCCTCGTCTTCCTCATCTCCATCTACCTCCTCCAGCTGCTCCTGCTCATTTCACCAGACAATGCTTCTGCTCCAATGTCCTCCTCCTCCTCCTCCTCCATTTCAGTCGCCGCTGCCTCGCTGAGCCCCTGTGCCGCTACTTTCTTGGACCTGCGAAGTGGGTATTTTACCCCGTGGCCGCTTGGCTCCCGACCTCACTCTGCTGCTATCCTGCTGACTCATGGCCACACAACCCACTTGCTGGCTGCGCCGCTGCCTGACGCGCAAGCTGACACCCTCTTCTCCTGACGATGATGAAGCCCTTGCCTCACCCGGCTCCCAAGTGCGGACGGCTACATCATCATCTATTTGTGTTTCATCGTCACTGCTGTCCTCATCACCGGTCTTGGTATGCAGAGGCTGACCCCTCACAACATGACCTCCCATGCCACTCTCCACATCTATACTTGCCGCCTACTGCAAGAAGCAGGGGATATTGGCCCCATTTCTTCGCTGCCAAGTAGCTGCTGACTACCCTCCTCAAATTGTTCATCCTCGCTATATAGTGGCGCTGAGCCCTGGCCACATAGTAGATCTTTGGCTGAGGGAACCGGATAGGACAGAGGCTGGTTGAGGACAGGTGAGGACTGGTGAGGGCCGCTGACCCGCTCCCGGGCAATGCCAACTAAGGGTTGTGTCTGACGTTTTCACCGACTCTTGGCTGGGATTGTCAGATGTCATCTGGGAGGAAGTGGATGACCTAGTCAACCAATCAAGAACCATTGGGTTGCTGAACAACACACAGCCGCTATATGACACCTGCAGCTCTGGCCTCACCGAGTGACCCCTGCTGCGACGTAACAAGCTTGGGTAACCCTTGGATATAAATTGTGCTCCACAAATGGCCAGGAAAAATTTACTTGTATGTGTCGTTTAAAATCACTGTGTATTTTACTGAATGTAAAAACACAAACAGGCTTAATTAACCTTCGGATATGAATTATGCTACAGGCAAAATTGCTTCTTTGTCGGAGAAAAAGACGGTTTCTTTTAGTGACCACAACAGTAGAACAATGCTTAATTAATCTCTGGATCTAAATTGCGACAAAGAAATGAGCAACCAAAAACTACCAGCTTTGTCGCGTGGGACAATGGCGTGTATTTTACGGTACACAAAAAAGAGAAAAAACTTGTAATTAACCTTCGGTTATGAATTATGCTACAGGAAAAATGTCTTTTTTGGCGGTGAAAAAGACGGGTTCTTTTAGTGACCACAACAGCAGAACAACGCTTAATTGACCCCTGGATGTAAATTGCGCAAAATAATTGAGCAACCAAAAATGAAGTGGTATTTGTATTGTAAAAACGCTGTTTCTTTAAATGAATACAACAGGAACAGGCTTAGATAACCCTTGGATATTCAATGTGCTGTCAGCAGATAGCATTAAAATGTATATGCAGCTACATTGGACGCACACTGAACTTCAGTTCCAATATCCCACAAAATCAGAATTAGAACGTTAAGAGAAGCAGTCTCTGAGGCAAGCTGAGACAACCCCCAAAAATCGCTGTATAAAAATGAGTTCTTTAGTAAGAGATATCATAAGCAGCCGTGGCAGCACCTTCCCTACTCAGCACAGTGAGAGCGGTATGAGCTCCCAGTGTCGCGCCCAGACTTATATAGTGCGGTGACGTCACAGAATCCCGCCGGTCTCTGATTGGCTTCATCTCTGCACATGTCATGTAGGCTATGCCCTTCTTCCTTCCAGAGTTCTTTGCCCCATGTAACGCCATGTGCTCGCAGCCATTTTATCAATCAAAAGCACACTTCGTTCACGCGAAGTACCCCAAACTTCGACTTCGTTCAGAATCGAAGTTTTCCTGAAATTCTAAACGAATTCCACTTCGTTAGAATCAATTCGCCCATCTCTAATTATAATATGATGCAGCTCATACAGTGCTGGAGAGCTAGTGGTTTGGAGAAAACTTTAATTTCATCTTTGAGGCAGGTTTTCTATGCCCTCATAACAACACTTTACACCTGGGTCCTGACCATAGTCATAGTCATAGACCATTGTCATAGGGACTTTGGGCGACATGTAAGTCAGTGTAGAATGCACCAGAATGTATGAAACTGTTCTTCTGCAGGTTATACATACAGGCGCAGTCTAGTGCCAATACAACACCACAGGCTCCGTGTTTAACCAGTTCCTCACTGGGGCATTTACACTCCTTCTGGACCAGATACATTTTCCTTAGTAGAAACATTTTTTCCAACTTTTTTTTCTATGATATGTTAGGCTTTATTTTTATGTCATTTTTACATAAATTTTTTTTGGGAGTCTTAACATAGCCAAATGTAGTCTTAACTTCGCCTTGCAATGTTTCAGCTCTATTAGGAGCTTTTATCAATCTTGTTCCTTGACACAGCTGAAACATCACATGGGCATTTTTGCACTGTGTTCTATGAACATTGGCTAAGGTCTGATGTTGTGTGCAAACCTATTGGAAACTGAATTGCTGCTGATTTTTGTTCTTTCATTAAAAAAAGACCTGTGACATCATCTGACGTCTTTTGTGGCAAATACTTTTTTCCCTCTGAAAAAGTTGTGGAGCATCTTCTCTTAAAACTCTGTGTTGTGATGTTCTTCTGTTATTCCTTCTTGAAAGTCATTATTCAATCAGTCACTTAGATGTTACCATTTTAGTGGGATGTTTTCCGGTACATACCAACTCCATTAGCACTGATTGGACATCAGACACACCCCGAAGAGGTAACACCCAGCTGACAGATTCAGTAATTAATTTATAGGATTAAGAAAGAAGCAGCACAACATACACGCATAGGGGGGCATGTATGATCGGAGTTTTCACACTATTTCTGGCATATAATGCGCCTCGCTGTTCCGGCTCCGCTGTCGGACGCACCTACCCTATGTGTTAGGCGCATTAGTCGAAAGACTCGCCACTTTCAAAAGCGCCTAACATGAAGGGGCATGGTGTGGGCGTTATGAGGGCGGGTCGCACCACATTCGAAAACTTTGATGCATGTATGAATGCGAGTTGGGAAAACTAGGTGCATTACAGCTCCGACAGGCAGACCTCTTTCAAAGTGGTCTGCCTGAGCCTGAGGAGTTGAAGTGAAGCTAGAATTGCTTTTAAGGTGCATAACTGTGCAATATTTTTTAACTTACACCAGTACACTAATAAAACGTCATTTATCATCATCAAATTATTAAATATAATATTAATTATTTTAATTTAATGAAAAATGTGATCATATAAAATCAATATAAAAATATATAATTTCCCCAAAATATAGAAAAATCTCCTATAAAATGTATTTAAAATTCATACAATCTTAAAATAATTTTTCATTAAATAACCCACTGATTATGTTGTTCAGATTTTTATATTTTACGGTTTTACTACATTACATTTGAAATTTATTTTTACTGCTCTCACCTGTTATTCTACAAACAGCAAGAGCCAGCACAGCACAGATATTGCTGGGACCTGTGGTCCTCCAAGCAGGATTTCTATTCACTGACATGCTTCATGATTTTTCTCTTATTTCCAGCCTGTCTATAACCTTAATACATGTTATATTACTTATACGCCTAAGTTCTGCAATGCGGCTAACACACAGGCGAGGCGCGGCAAACTTTTCACTGCATTTATGAGCGCACTTCACCCACCAGCATACATCAGACGCATTTTTCACAGAAAAAAAGATGAAAACCTTCGATGCGCCTCCGTTCATACATGCCTCCCATAAACTATAAGAGAAGATGCTCCAGAACTGGTATTTCACAAGGAACACTAGTATTTACTAAAACAGACAGGGACCATCTGGAATGGCCGCAGGGCCTGTTTAATGCTGCAACAGCAACCTCAAAGAAAGCTCATTTAAACTACATGTACATGGCTGCAGCAATAAGAAGAAACGAAAAAGGAAGGAAAAAATAAAATGTGATAAACCGCAATTTCAATTACCATTTTTATATTTGTTATAAGCTTACACTTTAAAAGTTGAACAAGATTCATAAAAGATGAATATTCTATTATGGCAATGTTAATTAATGAATCACCTAAATATGTCTAGGCTTTTTAGTTTTATTTCCCTTTACCCAGCCTGTATACATCATCAAGTATTAGGATGACTTTAATGTATTTATGTCTTTTTCAACCCTAACAACAATCTAACCATATAGCCATGTAACCTAATGTTTCATTATACTTAATGGCTCTATGTTCTTGGCATACAGTATTTGTCATAAATTGAATTTAGATAAAAAAAAAAGCACAGTAAATTGTAATCCTGCATCAATTGCTAGGAACATCTTCCAGAAAGAAGAAATGTTACAAAGCAAGACATTCATAATGTACTTTTGCCCACAATGTACAATCCTATATGTGAAATGATGGTTAAATGTTAATACTAAATGAAAGAAAGAAGGCGGAGACGAGCAGATCATATGTGTCACAGCAGAAGACCATGAGATTGGTGCCCCGTAGTAATGGGACAAAGCAAAAGTTGGCAACATCTATTAATGGGTGTTGAAACCACAGGTTACAAGTCTTACAAACTTACCAAATGAGAGTGTAGGAAAACAACCGAAGACCACATTAGGGAGATGGATGAAAAACAAGTACCTCTGCCCGTGTCGGATTTGGGTCCCTAGGGCTCACCATTGTTGTGGGTGCCTACGCTACAGCTACTTTACATGACTGCACATACTGTATATGACACCTTTCTTTTACTGCCTTTTTTCCTGGAAAGCAGCACTAAGCCTGCTATACCCAGTGGCCCACTATGGGTTTGCCATGTTTTCCCATACCTGACTCTCCCAAACCTGACTCTCTCTGGTTTTTAAAGGTGTGACAGTGTTAGTAAGAACCAGAATACAGGAATACAGCTCTATAATAATTTTTGTTCCTGGACCCTATAACTTATATGTAGATATGTGGAAAAAGTGAACAAAAAGACCGTAGAGTACAGGTTTCATAGTTTCATAGTTTGTATGGCCGAAAAAAGACAAGACGTCCATCCAGTTCAGCCTGCTATGCTAAGGTGTTGATCCAGAGGAAGGCAAAACCCCCCCAGTGAGGTATAACCCAATTTGGTCCTCATTTTGGGGGAAAATTTCCTTTCCCGCCCTCCAATCTGGTAATCAGAAAAATCCCTGGATCAATGCCCCCTCTCCAGAATCCTAGACACTATAACTTGTTAAAATTATTACGCTCCAGAAATGCATCTAAACCATTTTTGAACTCCGTTATTGAAATTCACCATGACAAGTCCTCTGGCAGAGAGTTCCACAGTCTCACTGCTCTTACAGTTAAGAATCCCTTTCGATGTTTATGTAGAAACTTTCGTTCCTCAAGACGTAGAGGATGCCTCCTTGTTCCAGATACAGCCCTGGGTATAAATAAATCTTGGAGAGATCTCTAATTTGACCTTTCATGTATTTAAACATTTTTTATTATGTCCCCCCGAAGCCTTTTCTTTTCTCTAAAGTAAATAAATCTAATCTTGCTAATCTTTCTGGTACTGTGGGTCCACCCAGTCCTTTTATATTTTTGTTGCCCCCCTTTGTACCTGTTCAAGCTCTACAATGTCTTTCCTGTGAAACTGGTCCCCAAAACTGTACAAAATTTATTACATGGTGGGGGTCTAACCAGTGACTTGTATAATGGGAGAATAATGTTCCATAAATGTGCCTCATGCCCCTTTTAATACACCCCATGATCCTATTAGCTTGGCAGCTGCGCCTGACACTGGCTGCTACATTTTAAGTTTACTGTCCACTAGATTCCCAAGTCCTTCTCAGGGCACTTTTACCCAGTGTTTTTCCATTTAACATGTAATTCATGTAATGGATTTTCCCCCCCATGTGCATAACCTTGCATTTATCAGTGTTAAACCTCATCTGCCATTTCTCTGCCCAGGCCTCCAACCTATCCAGATCTCTTTGTAAAAAACCCATTATCTTATTGTGTTGATTACTTTACAGAGCTTAGTAATCGTCTGCAAAGTTTCGATATTATACTGTGTAATCCCTGTGTAAGATCTTTAATGAAAATGTTAAAGAGGATAGGGCCCCCAATACTGACCATTGTGGTACCCCACTAGTAACAGCGATCCAGTCTGAAGGTTTGTACCGTTAATTACTACCCTTTGTTTCTATCAGTGAGCCAGTTGCCTACCCATTTGCACACTATTTCCCCCCTGTCCAAGCTTTTCTCATTGTAATTACCAACCTTTTATGTGGCACCATATCAAATGCTTTGGAAAAATCTAGATATATGACTTCCAATGCCTCAACCTGATCAAGTCTTGCACTGACTTCCTCATAGAAGCTGTGAGATAGTCTGGGCAGACCGATCCTTCATGAACCCATGCTGGAACAGCGTATACATTTATTTTCAGTGAGTTACTCCAGGATAGCATCTCTGAGAAAACCTTCAAACATTTTACCTACAACAGAGGTTTAAGGGTACCCGGGCCCATAGTTTCCTGGATCACTTTTTGCCCCTTTTTGAATATTGGCACCACATTTGCTATGCGCCAATCCTTTGGGACATACCCCGTTATTAGACATCCATAAATATTAAGAATAGGGGCCTAAACTATTACATCACTTAACTCCCCTTTGGACACGGGGTGTATGCCAAACTGGACCTGGGGATTTGTTATTTTAATCTTCCTAAGGCGGAGCTGAACTTCTTCCGGGTTAGACAAGAAACTTTTAAGTTGGAGTTTACCTCATCCCTCTGTTCAACAGGAAGCTCATCCTCCTCGGTAATATACAGTGGAGAAAAAGTGTTTAATAGTTGCTTTTTTCTCATCGTCCTCTACTATCTCTCCCTCAGTATTTTTCAAAGGGCCAACATTTTCTGTTTTAATCTTTTTACTATTTATATAGTTAAAAAATATTTTGGGGTTAGTTTTACTTTCTATAGCAATATGTCTTTCAGTCTCAAGCTTTGCTTCCTTTATCTTTATTTTACACACTTTATTTTTTTCCCTATAGCTTGTAACTTAAAGAGTATTTCTTTTATGTGTAGGTAATACCTTTTATTTACTTACGTAGTTGTGGATTCAAATAATTTGTATGTGAATTTATTTTAAATTACTTAAAACACAGTCCTTAACATTCACTAAGATGCAGGCATTAAGGTTGACATGATGATGATTTTAAGCACCCAGGTGCCATTTTGTTTTGCATACACTTGTTGTGTAGAATGAGCCTGAATCTATGAAACTGTTATTCTGCGAGTCATAAATTTAGTGCTTTCTAGCTACAAAGTGAGAATTCTGGCTCAGGTAAACTACTTTTAAAGTGGTCTACCTGTTCCAGCAGTAATGCACCTGGATTTGCCGTACTAAAGCTGTAAATCTGTAGCTTCATAAGGTTGTAGTGCGACACACTTTCAGCACACCCCCCGATCACAGACAAATTACAAAGTGCCCCGGGCGCTCTGTAATGCACCCGATATTGGAGTGCGCCCGTTTAGAAATAGAGCAAACGGTATGCATGTCATCTTAATTATTTAATTTCTGATCTCACTCTGAAAAACCTCTTAGTTTAGAGAAATCACAGTAGGTTTTCTGGATTGTGTACAAATCAGAATTTTATTCATATGTTCAAATTATTTTTTTGATATGGTCACTCTTCATAGCCAAGAAATATTGGATTTTTCCCTGCGGAATGATTTTGTTTAACCATCGTCATATGTGCTAACTGCTACCATGTTGCCATTAAGTTTTTGGACTAATGGTGGATTCATATCCAAAACTTTTTTTTTGCATTTTATCAACTGCACAGGTGTATCTGATTGCTAGGCAGTAGCCCATACATCTCACCACTTGGGGTACAAGCAGACTACACATTAAATTGACACCTATTCTCACAGCATGCAAAAAAGCCACAGTAAAATACATTGGGAGACTCCATAAATGCAAAAATACCCGTAAGACAAGCGTGGGGGCTGGTGTGGCCTCTCTGCTGGGTTCAGTCTCATTCCAGCCTTTGAGCTGTGTGTATGGCCGTGTTTCCGTTTTTTTTATTTTATCAACTGCACAGCAAACAAAAAAAAAAATTTAGAGGAATACAGTATTTGTAGCATACTGTTATATTTGTTATCATTTTTTTTTACATTTCATGCCTTATTAACAGAACATTGCACCGATATTAGAAGACATTAAAGGTGGAAAAACAGTATAAATGTAAGAGGGCACAAAATGTTGGCAGATAACATCATGCCTCATATTCCCTCTACCCATACAGATGATTAACCTTAGGGAACAGCTGATAATTGATAGATTTTTATTTTAAATTGCATGGTATTCCCCACTGGAATCATGACAAACTACCTGTCAGTTTTCATTTATATGATGGGATTAAAAACAATAAATGTCTCCATGTTTTGCCTTGCTTCAGTAACTACATAAATGCTTAGAAATTCACACTATGCCCGAAATAGTCTGTACTTATTCTACTGTAAACCAAAATGTATAACTCTGCGGCATAGTAGCAGAATTTATTTCCAGAAAGATTTGTGTCTTGTTATTTTCTGTATAACGTTGTATGAAGCTGCTCAGCACAAATACTAATAGCTATAAAACAAAGCCTATACAGTATATACAGATTGTAGTCACTGCATTCAGCTCCATTCCATAGCAACAAAAAGCTGCCTGTGGTTACCGTGGCAGCCATGGTGGCGTGTGTTGCCATATCTTTGTATTGTAATTTTCCGCCTTAGGATATGGTGACGGATAAAGTCTGAATGAGTCTTCAGACCCATCATTAAGATGCCTTTACAGTCCCCCATTTTCAGTTGGTGGGCAGAGGATGGTAATCATCAGTATTTGCCAGTCCACTTTGCAATGCAAGCAAAGAGGAGAGAGATCCACATATACATTGTGGGGATTTGCTCAACAATCAGAGCAAAGTTTAGCATCACAAAGATACAGGCAGACTTTAAATGGTGCAAAAATAAGTTCTTTCCTGTTTTATTGCCAACTTTACTAGGTGAACAGCAAACAAGTAGCAAAATAAAGCAAAAAATAAAACATATTGCTTATCCAAGCGCAAACCATACAATGTTAATGAGTAGTGTTGAGCAATTACGTTGGCCATCGACATCGGTCGATGGTCGATAGCCAACCATCATTCTACAAGATATTCAATGGTCGATGGTAGATTATGAACGATGACCATTAAAGTCTATGGGAGAGCAACAACACCTTCATTCTTACACCCAAACAGGGCTGGAGAAGCTGGAATTAACATCCACAACAGTCATATGGATACGTGCTACATCTTAGGTTATAAGATCCACAGAAAAAAAATCACAGACCATGCACTATACCTGTCTTGCAACCCCAGCATGACCCTTAAACCTGCATGACCCCCAAATTAAAAAGTGCCAGAAGGCAGCATGATTTGAACCATCATTTTACTTGAACTGGACATTGAAAATCCATGTCCTGGAACGCAGCATGCGCCCCACACCTGCATGACCCCCCCATTTATACAGTGCCGGAAATAGGAGTCTTTCAACCACCATTTTAGTTTCACTGGACATAGGACTATCCCTGTCCTGGGCCCCAGCATGAGCCCCAAACCTGCATGACCCAGATTAAAAAGTGCCGGAAAAGGAGCCTTGCAACCACCATTTTTGTTTCACTGGACATTGAATATCCTGTTCTGGGCCACAGCATGAGCCCCAAAACCCGCATGACCCCCAGATTAAAAAGTGCCGGGAAAAGGAGTTCTTTCAACCACCATTTTAGTTTCACTGGCATTGACTATACCTGTCCCGGGCCACAGCATGAGCCCCAAACCTGCATGACCCCAGATTAAAAAGTGCGGGAAAAAAGGGGTCTTTCAACCACCATTTTAGTTTCACTGGACATTGGGCTATACCTGTCCTGGGCCACAGCATGAGCCCCAAACCTGCATGACCCCAGATTAAAAAGTGCCGGAAAAAGGAGTCTTTCAACCACCATTTTAGTTTCACTGGACATTGACTATACCTGTCCTGGGCCACAACATGAGCCCCAAACCTGCATGACCCCCAGATTAAAAAGTGCCGGAAAAAGGAGTCTTTCAACCACCATTTTAGTTTCACTGGACATTGACTATACCTGTCCTGGGCCACAGCATGAGCCCCAAACCTGCATGACCCCCAGATTAAAAAGTGCCGGAAAAAGGAGTCTTTGAACCACCATTTTAGTTTCACTGGACATAGACTATCCCTGTCCTGGGCCACAGCTGAGCCCAAACCTGCATGACCCAGATATAAAAGTTCCGGAAAAGGAGTCTTTGAACCACTATTTTAGTTGAACTGGACATATACTGTCCCTTTCCTGGGTAGCGCTTGCCACTTCGTATGAGTGCGGACCAATTGAGATTCACTTGGAAATACTGGTGTTTAACGCTCCTGTTCCACCCAGGTGCCTTTTTCTTGGCATTCTTTGTTCTCATTTTACTCAACGTGCTGGAGGAATTGTCTCTGTACTTTGTTCTCTGTCATGCTCCATACTCCATGTCCTCTGAATAAACCTACATCTGGTCAAGTCTTCCTGTACCTCCCTTGTACAATTCAGAGGAAGATTTGTACCAGCTATTTTTTACATGCAAGTTTTTTAGTAGTTTAATTCTAGAAAACACATTTTTAAAATAGGATGGAATCCCACCATGTCTTTGTTTCTTTTTTTAATTGTATTAATGGGTTTTCTCAATACAGGGATTGATAGCTATAGTTAAAGATCTTGCAAAAACAAGTCATTTTTGCAATATGTGTCCATTAACAGTGTCTACCTATTCCTGTTTCTGGACAGCACCATCACCCTTGAGCACTTTGGACAATTTGATGAAGAACAAATGTCTGTTAGAAACCACATTTTTTTACAATAGGACCTGTAGTCTAGCTGCATTTCACAGCAAAATGCCCCCAAAAATTCAAAACATGACAATTTTGCTGGATGCAGGTTGCAGGTTGCAGGTTGGATGACGATGATGCTGATGATGACATTTGTGGCTGGGAATGGGAGGACGAGGAGGTAAGACTGCTGGATACAGGTTGCATTAACCACTGAAGAACAGATTGGCGACGCTGTTCGTTACTGAGATTCACAGGGCCCTGACCCAACGATGACAGGCCTGACGGTCCTGCAACTGACGATCCGCTGGCATGCGTGTTGTCGCCAGCACTGGAAGGAGCACCTTCTCTCGTACCTCTACCTCCATGTCCTACTCCCCTCTTTGCTCGCTTACCACCTGCATTTCGCTCCATGTTCAGAAATATAAAAATTTGAGAAGGTATGGAAGAGTTTTGGAAAGTCTCTTATTAAAAGATGGCAAATCACAGCTATTCTCAAATCTCTCAAATCAAAACAAAATTGCTGGATTCAAATTTTACTGCAAAGTAGATCTATCAACAAAGCTGGCCTGCGCCAAAGTGAAAAAACATGTATTTGAAATGTATTCAGATAATAAAAGGTATTTTTTGGCACCTTTCAATTCACCTGTGGTGACTACAAAATTGCTGTATTCACATTTAAGTGCAAGGTGCCTCAATGAACAAAGCTGTAGTGCGCCAAAGTGAAAAAACACATATCTGTAATGTATTCGGATAATAAAAGGTATTTTTGGCACCTATCAATTCACCTGTGGTAACTACACAATTGCTCCGTGACTTTACAGCGGTAGATTCTCCTTTAAAACTCCCTACCTAACTACATAAAATCTTCCAATCTCTGATCTAACTAAGTTGTAAGGATCACAGCTAACAGTAGAGCTTTCTCTGTGAAGAAATAGAATAATTTCGCTGAGCTGGTTGGACACAGGCAGAGCGCACGTCCTACTGCTATGAGACGCTGAGAGACACTGATCATGAACAGGAAGGGCTGTTCTATGTAAAACAAGGTCATGTGATTTTTCCAGCCAATCGCAACCATACACATCCCAGTCATGACGTCGCACACACATCTCACCCTGCTCTATTCTGTAAGCTGATTTGCTGGCCGCCAAAATGACAGGAAGCGCCGAAAATGGCGCGATCCTAATAGATGATGCACAGATTTTTAACCTAAGTTATCGCATGATCTAAAAATTTCGATCAACGTAAAAACTGTGCCGATTTCAACTTTGTCGATAATAATCGCTCAACACTAGTAATGAGCTGACTGCCTGTACCCAGGTTCCTGGAGCCCCCTACCATGTAGGTGAAATACCTTGATGGAACATACACATTGTTGCTTACTTTCTAAGCTAACACCTATAGTATTGGATTTAGTTTTGCTTCCTGCCATTTCTTTAGGAACCTGGCTGTACATGGGGGGCCTAGCTCCCACTACAGATAGCGTGGGCACAGCTGCTGAGCCCACACAATACAAATACCATGAATATAAGACACCAAGAGGGTGACAAGAATTGTTCTGTCATTTAACCAGCGGAGGAGGCGACAGGTAGCAGCTGCTAAAATTGTTTTGAAAATGACCATTACTGACAGATGTCAGTGCTATGAAGGTTATCTTCTTTTACTTTCCAGCTTTAGATCAGGTGCACCCATGATTTAGGTGTACTGTAGGTGTAACTATCTATCTATCTATCTATCTATCTATCTATCTATCTATCTATCTATCTATCACTACTGATGGTTGTTAGAGTTCTATGAAAGTGATCTGTATTTATTTCTCAGCTGTAAACCAGGTGTGTCTATGGTTTAGGTATGCTGCAAGCGCAACTATTTATTATTACTGAGGATAGTCAGAACTCTACCAAAGTATTTGTATCCTTAGATCAAGCACACCTATAATTCAGGTATACTGTAGGTATAACTATATACTAATCTTACTTACGCCTGTCAGAGTTGGATACCTTCATTCATTTTCTAGTTCTGGACCAGGTGCACCCATGGTGTAGGTGCACTTCAGGTACAACCATTCATTTTCACTGACAAATGTCAGCGTTCTATGAAGGTTAGTTTATCTTTGTCTGGATATTTTAGAATACTATGGTTAGAGATGGGCGAATTGATTCTAACGAAGTGGAATTCCTTTAGAATTTCAGGAAACTTCGGTTCTGAACGAAGTCGAACTTTGGGGTCTTCCGGGTGAACAAAGTGTGCTTTTCATTTGATAAAATGGCGTGTAGCACATGGCATTACATGGGGCAAAGAAAAATCTGGAGGAAGAAGGGCCCTAGCCTCATGACAGTGCAAAAGATGAAGCCAATCAAGACGGGGGGACTGTGAGTCACCGCACTATATAAGGGCCGGGGGGATTGTGGGAGCTCAACTCCTTACTGTACTGTGAATCGGAAGGTGCTGCTGCAGCAGATAGCTCTTACTGAAGAACTGATTTCTATACAGCGATTTTTGTGGGGTGTCTCAGCTTGTCTCAAGACTGCTTTTTCTTAAAGTTCTATTTTTGATTTTTTTGGGTATTGGGAAACTGAAATCCAGTGTGTGTCCAGTGAACTCATAACATTTAAATCCTATCTGCTCACAGCACATTAATATTTTTTTTCAAGGGGGATCTAAGCTGTTCCTGTTGTATTCAAATTTAAAGAAAAGCGTTTTTAAAACAAATACCACTTTCATTTTTGGTGCCAATTCTTTGGGCATTTACATCCAGGGGTTTAATTAAGGTTGTTTTTCAGCTGTGGTGACTCAAGAAACCGTCTTTTTTCAACCGCCAAATATTTTACATTTTTTCCTGTAGCCTAATTCACAAGCAAAGGTTAATTACAAATTTTTTATCTCTTGTTGGTGTAGCGTAAAAAACACGGCATTTGTAACACGCTATAAAGTTATAGTTTGTGGTGGCTCAATTCTTTGGCGCAATTTACATCCAGGGGTTAATTAAGCGTTGTTTTTCAGCTGTGGTGACTCCAAGAAACGTCATTTTCACCGCCAAAATATATACATTTTTCCTGTAGCCTAATTCACCAAGCAAAGGTTAATTACAATTTTATCTCTTGTTGTGTAGCGTAAAAAACACGGCATTGTAACACGCTACAAAGCTAGTAGTTTGTGGTGGCTCAATTCTTTGGCGCAAATTTACATCCAGGGGTTAATTAAGCGTTGTTTTTCAGTTGTGGTGACTCCAAGAAACCGTCATTTTCACCGCCAAAATATATGCATTTTTCCTGTAGCCTAATTCACAAGCAAAGGTTAATTACAATTTTATCTCTTGTTGTGTAGCGTAAAAAACACGGCATTGTTACACGCTACAAAGCTAGTAGTTTGTGGTGGCTCAATTTTTTGGCGCAATTTACATCCAGGGGTTAATTTAGCGTTGTTTTTCAGCTGTGGTGACTCCAAGAAACCGTCTTTTTCACCGCCAAAATATATAATTTTTTCCTGTAGCCTAATTCACAAGCAAAGGTTAATTACAATTTTATCTCTTGTTGTGTAGCGTAAAAAACCCGTCAATTTTTTCTGGCCATTTGTGGAGCGCAATTTATATCCAAGGGTTACCCAAGCTTGTTACTGGGTTCATTTGGAGTCAAATACAGGGTGTATATTTATCATATACAGATATCTTCATCAAACAGTGTCTGTACATTTTAGAACAAACAGTATGTCAGACAGAGAGGTGGCAGGCTCTGCACCTGCGAGTGGCAGTGGCACAAACATTCCTGGAAAAGGCCCAGGTCGCAGCACAGCAAGGGGACGTCGCAGCAGGGGTCACTCGGTGAGGCCAGAACTGCCGCTGTCATCTAGCAGCCGTGTGTTGTTCAGCAACCCAAGGTTCTTGATTGGTTGACTAGGTCATCCACTTCCTCCCAGATGACATCTGACAACCCCAGCCAAGAGTCGTGGGAACGTCAGACACAACCCTAAGTTGGCATGGCCCGGACGGGTCAGCGGCCCTCACCTGTCCTCAGCCCGCCTCTGTCCCATCCGGTTTCCCTCAGCCAGAGATCTACTATGTGGTCTGGGCTCAGCGCCACTATATAGCGAGGATGAAACAATTTGAGGGAGGGCAGTCAGCAGCTACTTGGCAGCGAAGAAATGGGGCCAATATCCCCTGCTTCTTGCAGTAGGCAGCAAAGTATAGATGTTGAGAGTGGCATGGGAGGTCATGTTGTGAGGGGTCAGCCTCGGCATACCAAGACCGGTGATGAGGACAGCAGTGACGATGAAACACAAATAGATGATGATGTAGCCGACCGCACTTGGGAGCCGGGTGAAGCAAGGGCTTCATCATCGCCAGGAAAAGAGGGCATCAGCTTGCGCGTCAGGCAGCGGCGCAGCCAGCAAGTGGGTTGTGTGGCCGTGAGTCAGCAGAATTGCAGCAGTGCGAGGTCGGGAGCCAAGCGGCCACGGGGTAGTAAACCCACTTCGCAGGTCCAAGAAAGTAGCGGCACAGAGGCTCATCGAGGCAGCGGCGGTAGTAGTCACTCAGTGCGGAGCGTTGGCGGTAAAATCAGCTACTCGGCGGTGTGGTAGTTCTTTGGTAAGACACCGGAGGAGCCGAATATGGGTATATGTAGAATCTGTGGGCAGAAAGTGAAGCGTGGCCAGGGAGCTAACATTGGCACCACGGCCCTGCGTCAACACATGCAGCGTCACCATCCGGTGGCCTGGGAGAAACGTGGCTCAGATGTGGTGGTCCATCCTGCCGCCGCAGCAGCAGCGGCCAGTGGCATGCATGCCATTGCAGCCAGTCAAGGCTCCACCACCTCTGTAGAAGGGAGCTGTTTCTCTTTGACATCATCTCCCGGTCCAGATGCTCCTGCTCCTCGCTACTCATGGCGCCAGCAGTCGTTCAGCAAGGCGATTGCGAAGAGACAACAGTATGAGTTCAACCATCCTAAGGTGCAGCAGCTGACCGGGCTCCTGTCCAAGTTGTTGGTACTGCAGTCCCTCCTTTCCAAATGGTGAACTCTGCACCGTTCAGAGAACTAATGGCTTGTGCCGAGCCGAGATGGAGAGTTCCAAGCCGTAATTTCTTTTCCAAAAAGGCAGTACCAGCACTTCATAAATATGTAGAACAGAAAGTGGGCCAGTCCTTGAGCTTATCGGTTTTTTTCCAAGGTGCACGGCAGCGCAGACGTCTGGAGCTGTAACTATGGTCAGGGCCAGTACATGTCCTTTACGGCCCACTGGGTGAATGTGCATCCTGCCCAGGCACACCAACAACTTGGAAAGGAGACGCCGCTTTCTCCTCCACGTTGTCAACTGTGGCTCCTGCGCCAATGTCGCCTCCTCCTCCTCTACCACCCACCCATCTCAGCCTCCACAAGTACTGCTCCATCATACCACATGTGTAGGGCACAGCGGTGTCACGCAGTTCTACACCTGGGTTGCCTCGGCGAACGAAGTCACACAGGGGAGGAACTGCTCCGTGTCATGCAGCAAAGAATCGATGTGTGGCTTTCTCGTGCCAACTGCAAATCGGAACATGGTGACGGACAATGGGAGGAACATGGTGTCCGCGCTGCACCGAGGATGGATGGTCCATGCGCCCTGCATGGCGCACGTGTTCAATCTGGTCGTGAAAAGGTTCCTGAAGTCTTCCAAAGATCTTCAGAAGATTCTGAAAATGGCCAGGAAACTGTGCATGCACTTTATCCATTCGTGCAAAGCCAGGAACACCCTCCTCGAGTTGCAGCGGCAGAACGGCCTCCCCAACACACTCTGATATGCGATGTTTCCACCCGTTGGAATTCCAGCCTGCACATTTTGGACCGACTGTATGAACAGAGAAAGGCCATTAACGATTTTTTGATGATCCAGGCGGACAGGAGTACTCCCCCATAGTGTTGAGCGATTATTATCGACAAAGTTGTAATCGACACAGTTTTTATGTTGATCGGATTTTTTAGATCATGCGATAATTTAGGTTAAAATCTGTGCATCATCTATTAGGATCGCGCCATTTTTGGCGCTTCCTGTCATTTTGGCGGCCAGCAAATCAGCTTACAGAATAGAGCAGGTTGAGATGTGTGTGCGACGTCATGACTGGGATGTGTATGGTTGCGGTTGGCTGGAAAAATCACATGACCTCGTTTTACGTAGAACAGCCCTTCCTGTTCATGATCAGTGTCTGTCAGCGTCTCATAGCAGTAGGACGTGCGCTCTGCCTGTGTCCAAACAGCTCAGCGAAATTATTCTATTTCTTCACAGAGAAAGCTCTACTGTTAGCTGTGATCCTTACAACTTAGTTAGATCAGAGATATAAAGATTTAATGTAGTTAGGTTGAGAATTTTAAAGGAGCATCTACCGATGTAAAGTCACAGGGTGGGGATGGGGGGGGGGTCCCGCGGGCGAACACAGACAAGCTCTTTAAAGAGTACTGGATATAGTGGATATAGTTCACCAAGACTTAGTGTAGACATTGCACTGCAATATCTTTATTATTAACAGTTTTCTATTGAAATATTTCCTGATATTGGGCAGCTGAACTTATATTTAGGATACACATCTTTTCTAGTAACTGCAGGTCTCTGTGTTAGGTGCAAAACTCCACTTTTATTATCAGTATACATTTCAGATAGGTGTTCTTTTTCAATTTTGCCCATTCCAGCTTTGTTGATATAGCCACATTGCAGTTAAATTATAATCCAGAAATTTTGTAGTCAGCACAGGTTGATAGGTGCAATAAATAGCTTTTATTATCCAAATACATTTCAGTTACGTGTTTTTTCACTTTGGCACAGTACAGCTTTGTTCATTGAGGCACCTTGCACTTAAATGTGAATACAGCAATTTTGTAGTCACCACAGGTGAATTGAAAGGTGCCAAAAATACCTATTATTATCCAAATACATTTCAGATACGTGTTTTTTTCACTTTTGGTCAGTCAAGCTTTGTTGATAGATCTACTTTGCAGTTAAATTTGAATCCAGCAACTTTGTAGTCACCACAGGATGATAGGTGCCAAAAATACCTTTTAATATCCGTATACTTTTCAGACAGGTGTTTTTTTCACTTTTGGTCAGTCAAGCTTTGTTGATAGATATACTTTGAAGATAAATTTGAATACAGCAATTTAGTAGTAACTACAGGTGAATTGACAGGTGCCAAAAAATACCTTTTATTATCCTGTATACATTTCAGACAGGTGTTTTTTTCACTTTTGGTCAGTCAAGCTTTGTTCATAGAGCTACTTTGTAGTTAAATTTGAATACAGCAATTTAGTAGTCACCACAGGTGAATTGATAGGTGCCAAAAAATACCTTTTATTATCCCGTATACATTTCAGACAGGTGTTTTTTTCACTTTTGGTCAGTCATGCTTTGTTCATAGAGTTACTTTGTAGTTAAATTTGAATACAGCAATTTAGTAGTCACCACAGGTGAATTGATAGGTGCCAAAAAATACCTTTTATTATCAGTATACATTTCAGATACGTGTTTTTTTCACTTTGGCGCAGGCAGCTGTGTTGATAGAGCCACCTTGCAGTTAAATGTGAATCCAGCAATTTTGTTTTGATTTGAGGGATTTGAGAATAGCTGTGATTTGCTGTCTTTTAAGAGACTTTCCAAAACTCTTCCATACCTTCTCAAATTTTTATATTTCTGAACATGGAGTGAAATGCAGGTGGTAAGCGAGCAAAGAGGGGGGTAGGACATGGAGGTAGAGGTACGAGAGAAGGTGCTCCTTCCAGTGCTGGCGACAACACGCATGCCAGCGGATCGTCAGTTGCAGGACCGTCAGAACTGTCATCGCTGGGTCAGCGCCCTGTGAATCGCACTAACGAACAGCGTCGCCAAACTGTCCTTCAGTGGTTAATGCAACCTGCATCCAGCAGTCTTACCTCCTCGTCCTCCCAGTCACGGCCACAAATGTCATCATCAGCATCATCAGCATCCGTCCAACATGAAGCAGCCCAAATGGCAACTCATGTACCCACCACTGTGGATAATCCATTTTCTGAAGACCTCTTTGATGACAAAATGCGGTTGGGGTCAGAAGGCATGTTAAAAGATCAAGAGGCCAAAGAGGATGATTTTCTCTGCTCTCTGTTACTGATGCCATCAGAGGAGGAGAAGGAAGCGGTCAATCGCAAAAATCCGGGCGGTCGGCAACGCCTTGTAGTCCCTCTTGCTTGTAGCCCGCAACTCCTGGATACAGAATGTCAGGACGACGAAGTCACCTGTGTTGATGATGATGATGACGACATTGCGGATCCAACGTGGTCTTTTCAGCAGAATTTGCTTGCGAGCGCTTCATCACTGGACGAGGAGGAAGACGATGGGGTAGTGTCAGTACGGGTCCCGCCTCAAAAAGGGAGAGGGCGGTTGCAGAAGTCTGCTGATATGATTCCGCCAGCCACGGTCAGCGGAAACCCCGCTCCTCGCTTATCGCTGTCAAAAAGGTCCAGGACCTCTCAAGCCTGGGCCTTCTTTGAGCAAGCCTCTGATTCACCCAGCGATGTCATATGCCGCCTTTGCCGTAAACGCATAAGTAGAGGCAAGAACCTTAGGTGGTTAACCACCACCAACATGTCTAGTCACATGCAGCGAATGCATGAGTTGAAATGGAGGCAACACTTGGCCAAAAAAGGCCAGACCGACGCCGGGCCTCCAACCACTGTCACACCCTCTGTCTCCGCCTCCTCCTCCGCCACCACCAAGTGTTCCTCAGCTGCCCATGTCTCTCAGAGTCATGATCAGGGATCAGCCTCCGCTTCAGCCTCCACCGTCGCCCGAGTACCACCAGCACCACCAGAGACCCATCCTACCCCTTCTCCTTCTGCCAGTTTGACGACCTGCACGCCGTACAGCGGCCAGTCTAGCAGCCAGCCTTCTGTCTTCCAGGTTTGGGAGCAGAAGAAACACTTTAACCCAAACCATCCCAAAGCCAAAAGCCTGAATGTCGGCATTGCCAGGCTTTTGGCCTTGGAAATGTTGCCTTTCCGTCTGGTGGACACAGATGGGTTCCGCCACGTCATGGCCCTTGCCTGCCCCCAATACCAGATGCCGAGCAGGCATTTCTTTGCCAGAAAAGCCGTCCCTGCCCTGGCCAGCCACGTGTCATCTAAAATTTCAAGCACGTTGTCTGCATCTGTGGCCGGAAAAGTCCATCTGACCACCGACACAGTAAGCACGGCCAAGGCCGCTATATTTCTGTGACAGCTCACTGGGTGAGCTGGGTGGATGTCTCTGGGGGTGACGGTGGCTCTCAGGCTCAGCGCACGCTCTTCAAAACCGCAGGGATGGTGCAGGGCTCTTTCCCCCAAGGTCCTCTGGTGGCATCACGTGCCCAGAGAAACCAGGCCGTGTTGAAATTAATCTGTCTTGGAGACCGTCCCCACACAGGTCAGGAGCTGTGGACGGCTCTCCGCAACGAGACCGAGCGCTGGCTGGGTGCCAAGAACCTTGTGCCAGGCAAGGTGGTGTGCGATAACGGGCGAAATCTGCTGGCCGCCCTTAAGATCGGTAGGCTGGAGCACATCCCTTGCCTGGCACATGTCATGAACCTTGTCGTCCAGAAATATCTAAAGAGCTACCCGGGTCTGGACTGCCTGCTGAGGAAGGCTCGAAGTCTAAGTTCGCACTTCCGCCATTCGCACCCTGCTTCGTCCCGCCTGGTTGCGTTGCAGCGTCAGCTCGTCCTCCCCGTCAACCGTCTCATTGTTGATGTGGCAACACACTGGAATTCCACCCTCCACATGCTCCAGCGATTGTGGCAGCAGCGCAATGCCATTACGCAGTACAAAGTGACACTTGGCCTGACAAGCAGCGGTGCGTACCTCGGGGTGTTGAGCCACTGAGAGTGGAGGCAGGTGAAAGAGCTCTGCACCACCCTTGCCAGTTTTGAAGAAGCCACCAAAATGGTCAGTGCGGACAATGCCCTTGTCAGCATGAGCATTGTGGTGATCTTAGTTCTGGAATGATCGTTGGGCACTCTGAAACAACAGGTCCCGCCAGCGACGGAGGAGGAGACGGACACAGATGCGGACACGGAGCCTTTCTCTCCGTCAAATCCACAAGGCCCGACAGTTTCACAATTTCATCGGTCTTCATTAGGCAGTGGTTCGGGGTCCAGGGCTAGTGCAAGGTGGCGTATCAGCTCTCAGGGTGCATCATCTCAGGCAAGTCAGGGCTGTGTTGAAGCTGTGCCGGAGGACGCGGAGGAGGAGGAGGTATTCCTCGACACCGACGTTACCGACGTCCCTGCTTTGGAAAGAGGTTGGCGCGAATTTGAGGCGGAGGAGGAAGATGAGGAAGATCAGTTTGCTAGTGCCCCTCGAGCCAGAGGCTTGGGAAATCAAGGCTCCATCTCTCACATGAGTGCTTGGATGCTCCATTTCCTCCAACATGATCCTCGCATTAAGGCCATCAAAATGAACAACAGTTACTGGGTGGCCACCCTCCTGGATCCCTGGTACAAAACAAAACACAGCACTTTCCTTCCACCCACCCAAATAGAGAGTAAAATGCAGGAAATGGAGACCTTGCTGATTGATCAACTGGAGACATCTGTTGCGTCTGATTCACGTTCTTCAAATGTCACGGTGGAACAACATCAGCGACGTGACAGCAGTAGAGTGCCAAGTAGCCGTAGCGGCAGCAGCAGCAGCAGCTGGCAAGGTAGCAGAAGCCTAATGGGTGACCTCTGGGAATCTTTATTTACCACCTCACCAACGCATGCAATGCAGGGCACACATCCAACACACAGAGACCAGCTTAAGATCATGTACACGACTATCTGCGTCTCAACACCGATGTTTTTGTATGTGTTCGGGACCCAATAGACTTCTGGGTATCCAAAATGGACAAATGGCCCGAGCTCGCTCGCCATGCCATAGAGGTGTTGTCCTGCCCAGCAGCCAGCGTCATATCTGAGCGGACCTTCAGCACAGCTGTAGGAGTCATTACAGACAAACGCATCCGGCTTTCCACAGATAATGTGGATCGTTTGACTTTCATCAAGATGAATCAGGCACGGATCTCTGATGATGTTGTGGCCCCAATTGCCGAAGTCACCGATTAGTTGCCGGTCTGCTTCACATTCCTCTTCAAACAGAAATGGTCCTCTTGAAAACTTATTTTTAAAATGATCATTTCTTACTGCAATTTTTATTCTCTTTTCCCAACAGTTCATTTTGCTGGTTTTGCTGTGAGGAGACTGTAAAAGACAGCAAGGTTTCATGACAACACCGTATTCCATTTACTCACTTTATCTTTAGAAGTTTTCACATTGTCAATGGTTTTAAGATCATGTTTAGTGTTGAGCGATTTTTATCGACAAGGTTGAAATCGGCAAGGTTTTTATGGTGATCGAAATTTCCAGATCATGCGATAATTAAGGTTAAAATCTGAGCATTATCTATTAAGATCGCGTCTTCTTCGGCGCTTCCTGTAATTTTGGCGGCCAGCAAATCAGATTACAGAATAGAGCAGGGTGAGAAGTGTGTGCGACGTCATGACTGGGATGTGTATGGTTGCGATTGGCTGGAAAAATCGTTTTACATAGAACAGCGTTTCCTGTTTCAGCCTTAGTGTCTCTCAGCGTCTCATAGGGATAGGACTTGCGCTCTGCCTGTGGCCAAACAGCTCAGCGAAACCTCTACTATTAGCTGTGATCCTTCCAATTTAGTTATATTAGAGATTTGAAGATTTTATGTAGTTAGCTAGAGAATTTTAAAGCAGCATCTACCGCTGTAAATTCACGGCGGGGGAGCGGGGGGGGGGGCCCCGCGGGCGAACACAGACAAGCTCTATCTATAAAGAACACTGGATAAAGTTCACCAAGACTTAGTGTAGACATTGTAGTGGAAAATCTTATTATTAACAGTTTGCTATTGAAATATTTCCTGGATATTGGGTAGCCTGAACTTATATTGGATACACATCATTTCTAGTAACTGCAGGTCTCTTTGTTAGTGTGCAAAACTCCACTTTTATTATCAGTATACATTTCAGATATGTGTTCATTTAATTTTACCCATTACACCTGTGACTGTTGATATACCACCTTGCAGTTAAATTAAATCCAGCAATCTTGTAGTCAGCACAGGTTGTTTGTTGCCAAAAAAAACCGTGTATCATACGAAAATAACAGTTACTGTTTTTTGACTTTTGCGCACCCAGCATTGTTCATTGACGCAGCATCCACGTAAATCTTAAAACAGCAATTCTATATTCACCACGGGTTTGAATTGAAAGGTGCAAAAATACCGTTTATTTATACCAAAACATAACAGTTACGTGTTTTTTGACTTTTGCACCCCCACCCATTGTTCATTTGACGCAGCATCAAACGTAAATCTTAAAACAGCAATTCTTATTCCCCACAGGTGAATTGAAAGGGTGCAAAAAATACCGTGTTTTCATACGAAAACATAACACATACGTGTTTTTGACTTTTGCGCACCAGCTTTGTTCATTGAGCAGCTTCCCCGTAAATCTTAAAACAGCATTTCTATAGTCACCACTGGTGAATTAAAAGGTGCAAAATCCCGTGTATTATACGAAAAAAATAACAGATACGTGTTTTTTGACTTTTGCGAAACCCGTTTTTTCATTGAAGCAGCATCCACGTAAATCTAAAAAACAGCAATTCTATAGTCACCACAGGTTGAATTGAAAGGTGCAAAAATACGTGTATTATACGAAAACATAACAGATACAGGGCATTTAAAAGGGCTCCCTTTTCCCCGGCACTTTTTAATCTGGGGGTCAGACAGGTTTATGGTCATACTGCAGTCCAGGACAGGTATAGTCAATGTCCGTGAAACTAAAATGGTGGTTGAAAGACTCCTTTTGCGGCACTTTTTAAATTGGGGGTCAATGCAGGTTTGGGGCTCATGCTGCGTTCCAGGACAGGGATATTCAATGTCCAGTTCAAGTAACACGATGGTTCAAATCATACTGCCTTCTGGCACTTTTTAATTTGTGGGTGATGCAGGTTTAAGGGTCAGGCTGTGGTACAAGACAGGGATAGTGAATGGTCTGTGACTTTTTTTTTGTGACTTTTTAAAACCTAAGTGTGTTGCCTAAGATGTAGCACGTATCCATTTTTACTGTTGTGGATGTTAATTTTAGCGTCTCCAGCCTTGTTTGGGTGTAATAATGAAGGTGTTGTTGCTCTCCCATAGACTTTAATGGTAATCGCTCATAATCGATGCTCACTATCAAACTATCAAAAAACCTTATCGATAGCGGCCGACTATCGACTATCGCTCGATCTCGATAGCCAACGCAATCGCTCAACACTAATCATGTTGCTGTGAGATACAACTATAATCATGGTCCTTTGGAACAGAAATGTGGCTTCTAAGTGGCATTTCTCCATCACAATTTTTAATAGTGGCTGAGAAGTCATATTAATAATTTTTTGAGGTCATGTTGCTGTGAGATACAGCAATAATCATGGTCCTTTGGAACAGAAATGTGGCTTTTAAGTGGCATTTCTCCCTCACAATTTTTAACAGTGGCTGAGAAATCATTTTTATAATTTTTTGGGGTCATGTTGCTGTGAGATAAAGCTATACTACAGGTCCTATTATAAAAAAAATTGTTTCTAACAGACATTTGTTCTTCACAATTGTCAAGAGTGGCTCAAGGGTGATGGGGGCTGTCAGAAACAGGAATAGGTAGGACACTGTTAATGGACACATATTGCAAAATGACTTGATTTTGCAAGATCTTTAACATAGCTATCAATCCCTGTATTGAGAGAACTCATTTAATACAATTAAAAAAGAGAAACAAAGACATGGTGGGATTCCATCCTATTTTAAAAATGTGTTTTCTAGAATTAAACTACTAAAAAACTTGCATGTACAAAATAGCTGGTAAAAAAATTCCTCTGAATTGTACAAGGGAGGTACAGGAAAACTTGACCAGATGTAGGTTATTCAGAGGACATGGAGTATGGAGCACGGGCAGAGAACAAAGTACAGTGACAATTTCCTCCAGCATGTTGAGTAAAATGAGAAAAAGAATGCCAAGAAAAAGGGCACCTGGGTGAACAGGAGCGTTAACCACCAGTATTTCCAAGTGAAGCTCAATTGGTCCGCACTCATACGGAGGGGCAAGCGCTACCCAGGACTGGACATATATGTCCAGTGAAACTAAAATGGTGGTTGAAGACTCCTTTTTCCGGCACTTTTTTAATCTGTGGTCAGACAGGTTATAAAGGTCATTCTGCGGTACAGGACAGATATAGTCAATGTCCAGTTCAACTAAAATGGTGGTTGAAAGACTCCTTTTTCCGGCACTTTTTAAATCTGGGGGTCATGCATGTTTGGGGCTCATGCTGCGTTCCAGGACAGGGATATTCAATGTCCAGTTCAAGTAAAATGATGGTTCAAATCATACTGCCTTCTGGCACTTTTTAATTTGTGGGTCATGCAGGTTTAAGAGTCATGCTATGATGCAAGACATGGATAGTGAATGGTCTGTGACTTTTTTTCTGTGGCTTTTATAACCTAAGTGTGTTGCTTAAGATGTAGCATGTATGCATTTGACTGTTGTGGATGTTTATTCCAGCTTCTCCAGCCCTGTTTGGGTGTAAGAATGAAGGTGTTGTTGCTCTCCCATAGACTTTAATGGTCATCGGCGATAATCTATCATCGACCATCGAATATCTTGTCGATGATGGCTGACTATCGACCATCGACCGATGGCGATAGTCAACGTAATCCCTCAACACTACTCCCCTGTGTAACTTTGATGTCAGCCAGTGGGC